>JADRCH010000156.1:4527702-4584196 GCA_019843965.1 Rhynchomys soricoides | reverse complement strand
AGAGAGAGAGAGAGAGAGAGAGAGAGAGAGAGAGAGAGAGAGAGAGATCAGTGACATAATTGCCTTGATTGGTTGGGGAGCAGTGAGAAGATTGATCAGTAAACCAGAGCAAGATTCATATGCTTTCTTCTTTTGCTTTCTTTCTTATTGTCTTGAGACAGGGTCTTTCCCTGAACTAGAAGCATGTTGTTTGGCTACATTAACTGGCCTGGCGTACCTGCCTGTCTGTCTCTGTCCCTCTACTCCCCCAAAAATGTTCTGCCATAAGTGACTTTTTCGCAAGTTCCCTGGAGGAAACTCCCATCTCCAGGTTCCCATCCCCTCTTGCTTGCAGAGCACATTTCCTTACCCACTGAACCACCTGCCCAGGCCTTCATGCTTAGTTTTTAACCACAATACTTAGTATACCTTAAAGTTTGAAGGAAAACAGAAGAAAAACATGAAAATTCTATATTTACCAAAAAGGCATGGAACTTAAAAATATATCATAGAATTTTTTGTTCATTATGCCAAATATAGGATAGCATCAAATGTATATGCTAAATAGTTACAAACATTAATGCTATGAAAGCCCAGAGAAGGAATTTCTGAAAAGCCTGGAATTTCTGAGGCTTTAAAATGAGATGGTTTCTGAGACAGTCAAGAGAAGTTTTGTGGCATCAGATAGGCTAGGTACAGAATTCAGGTTTGAAAAATCTAAGGGCTGTTCTGGATAAAACAGTGTGTAGAGGAACTGTTTAAGGCAGACCACTCACAAGGACCAAGCTGCCTAAGTCTTTGCCAAGAGATCGTGTTGAATGGAGGAGGAATGTTGGTGAGGATGCAGGCAGAGTTTGGCTCAGCTCAATGGAACTGCACCAAGAAAAAGAGGAAAAAGTGGCTAGGACTTGACAAGTTTGCAGAACAAACTGAGAATGGGAAAGAGAAAAGGAGGAAAAAAGAGAGAACAGTGGTACCCAGGACTCCGCCCTTGACCCACAACACAAGTGCTATCTTGCAAAAGGGAAAGAAAGGAAGAGAGAAAGGGAGAGGAAAGGAAGGAGGGAGGGAGGGAGGGAGAGAGGGAGTGAGGGAACAAAGAAATGAGGGAGGGAAGGAAGAAATGAGGGAGGGAAGGAAGGAAGGGAGCATAATGGGTCTGATCATTAACTAATGTGATTTTAAGAGTAAGAACTGGCACTGTAATGTCAAAGTAAGTTCACGGTGTACTGAAAACACAGGCTCCTCAGTTCCTTCTGTACTCAAGAAATGACTCTGAGCTGGCCCTGGGACAGGCAACTCTGACCTTCACACCCTTTAGATAGTTTTCCTCCTTCAAGACCAGGCTTTAGGTTACCAGACTCAGTCCAGGCCACCTTCTCTTACACAGAGTAGGATTGTTCATATGAACACAGAGTGAAACTAGTTCAGACACAGATTTCCAAGGCCACGTGAAAGTGTCTTGCCCGTGATCTTTTCATTGTATGAATCCCTGGGTTCACTGAACATCCTGCAAACAAATTTAGAGTTCAGACAAAAGCCACTTCTCCAGTAAAAAAGGACTCAGGACTTAGTTTCAGACAACAGGCTCAACACGTGAACTGACCGGCTCTCATCTCTTGGCTGAGGTTTCCAGTGTAGAAGTTACAGCTCAGTTCATCCTCTCATCCCTCTACTCCAAAAACATATTAGACTCACACTCAAGATATATTTACAAATATCTTGGCCATATAGCTAGACTCTTCTCTGACGAGACAATAACATACCATAACCCATTTACTTTAACCTACATTCTTCCACATGGCTGGTTACCTGTGCTCAGGTACTGTATGTCTGTCTCTTTACATCTTCCCAGACAAATCTCCTGCCTAGCTCTATCCCAGAATTCTCTCTCCTCCCAGATGTTCCACCTCCTATTTTCTGCTTAAGCCATGGGCCATTAGACTTATTACTGACAGGTGCTACATCCATACAGACATAAGATATCCTCTCTACATTCTAGCCTGAAAAAGGAATGATATTAAGTAATATATGGCCAAACTTCCAAAAATATATTTCTAATACATCAATTGATTCTTTTTAAAAAGATATTATTTAAATGTATATTTTAAAGTACACTATTTTAAACTTATTTTTGGAACATAGTTGATACTTTTTTCCATTAGTTTATTTTTCACTTTACAATTCTGATCCTAACCCTCACTCTTCCTTGTCCTTCACACACAGCCCCTCTCTCTGCCAGTTCCCCCTCCCCTTCTCCTCTGAGAAGGGGGAGGACCCCCTTAGTGGAAACCCATTCAGACACATCAAGACACTACAGAACTAGACACATCCTCTCCCACTGAAGACAGACAAGACAGCCTAGTTAAGGGAACAGGATAGATAGGCAGGCAACAGAGTCAGGGTAAGGCCCTGCTCCAGTTGTTGGGAGAACCGAATGAAGATCAAGCTGCACATCTGCTATTATGTTCTGGGGAGGGAGTCTGGGTCCTGCCCATGTATGCTCTTTTGTTGGTGGTTCAGTCTCTGGGAGCCCCCAAGGGTACATAAAGGTTAGTTGATTCTGTTGGTCTTCTGGTGGAGTCCCTATTCCCTTTGGGCCTCTCAATTTTCCCCTAGCTCTTCCACAAGACTTCCCAAGCTCCAACGTTTGGCTGTGGATCTCTGATTGAATCTGTTTCAGTCAGCTGTTGGGAGGGACTCCTCAGAGGACAGTTATGCTAGGCTCCTGTCTGCAAGCATAACAGAGCATCATTAATAGTGTCAGGGATGGGTTCCTGTCCATAGGTTGGTCTCATGTTGGGACAGGCATTTGGTCGACCATTCCCTCAAGCTCTGCTCCAATTTTGTTCCTGTACCTCTTGTAAGCATGACACATTTTGGTTCGAAGTTTTTTGTGGGTGGATTATGACTCCACTGGAATTCCTGACTGCTACAGAAGGTGGTCACTTCAGGCTCCATTTCCCCCACTGCTAGAAGTCTCAGCTAGTGTCACCTCATAGACTCCCTGTAGCTTCCCCCATCCCAGGTCTCTGGCACATTCTAGAGATGCCTCCCCAACCCCACCAATGATTATTGTTCATACTCCCACCCTCTCTCCCCAGTGTTCCCTAGACCTGATGCCCTCAAACCTGTTCATCTCCCTACCCTCACTCCTATCCAGTTCCTCCATACACCTCCAATGACTATTTCATTTCCCCTTCTGAGTGAGATTCAAGCATCCTCCCTTGGGCCCTCCTTCTTGTTTAGCTTCTTCAAGTGTGTGGATTATAGTGTGAGTATCATCCACTTTATGGCTAATATCCTCTTATCAGTGAGTACATACCATGCATGTACATTTGGGTTCATGTTACCTCACTCAGGATGATATTTTCTAGTTCCAACCATTTGCCTGCAAACTTCATAATGTCCTTATTTTTAATAAATGAGTAGGATTTCATTGTGCAAATGAGCTGCCTTTTCTTTCTCTGTTCTTTGGTTGAGGGGCATCTAGGATGTTTCCAATTTCTAGCTATTATTAATATAGCTGCTATGAACATAGGGGAGCAGGTGCCCTTTGTGATATGATAGAGTTAATTCTGGCTGCAAGCTCAGGACTGGTATAACTGGCTCTTGTGGTAGAACTATTCCAAATTTTCTAAGAAACCACCAAATTGATTTACAAAGTGGTTGTGGACATTTTTCACTCCCAACAGCAGTGGAGGAGTGTTCCCCTTGCTCCACATCCCTGCCAGCTTGTGTTGTTGCTTGAGGTTTTGATCTTAGCCACTCTGATAGGTGTAAGGTGGAATCTCAGAATCGTTTTGATTTGCATTTCCCTGATGACTAAGGACTTTGAACATTTCTATAAGTGTTTTTTTTTGTCTGTTTGTTTATTTTGGGGTTTGTTTGTTTGTTTGTTTGCTTTGGCCATGAGAGAGTCCTTTGTTGAGAATTCTCTACTTGGCTCCATACCCAATTTTTTACTTGGGTTATTTGGTTTGTTGATGTCTAATTTCTTAAATTCTTTATATTATAGATATTAGCCCTCTGTCATATCTAGAGTTGGTGAAGATTTTTTCCCATTCTGTAGGCTGCCATTTTGTCCTATTGATAATGACCTTTGCCTTACAAAAGATTTTTAGTTTCATGAGGTACCATTTATTACTGATTTTAGTGCCCACATCATTGGTGTTCTGTTCAAAAAGTTGTCTATTACAAAAATGTATTCAAAGCTGTTCCCCACTTTCTCTTCTATTAGATTTAGTTTATCCAGTTATATGTTGAGGTCATTAATTCAATTGAACTTGAGTTTTGTGCAGGGTAATAGATATGGATCTATTTGCATTCTCTTACAGGCAGATATCCAGTTAGACCAACATCATTGATTGAAGAAGCTTTCTTTTTTTCCATTGTATAGTTTTGGCTTCTTTGTCAAAAATCAAGTGTTCATAGGTGTATAGGTTTATTTCAGGGTCTTTGATTTGATTCAATTGATCAATCTAACTGTTTTTATGCCAACAGTATGCAGATTTTATTACTATTGGTCTGTAGTCAGCTTGAAATCAGAGATGTTGATATCTCCAGAAATTCCTGTATTTCTTTAAGGGACTTATTCATTTTCCCATTAAATCCTCTATCATCTTCATAAGATTGGATTCAATGTGATTTTCTTGTGCTTCAGATGTGTTAGGATGTCCAAGGCTTGCTGTAGTATGATGGTTGGGCTCTAGGGGTGACACATTGAGCTGGCTGTTGTTGATTAGGTTCTTATGTTGGCTTTTGGCCATCTAGATATTGTGATTCAGGTGATGATTTCTAAGTTTATCATTGTGGGATGGACATTTTTTGGATTGTTTTTTCCCCTTTGTTTCTGTTTCTTCTAGGTCTTTTGACCTGAGTAGACTGGGGTTCTAGTGACAAGCAGGTCTTCAGGTCTAGTATGGTGTCTCCAGTGGGTTTTTTGTGGCTTGTATGGACTCATTTAAACAATTTAAAGTATGTTAATTTGTTATATGGGGAGAAAATACATATAAATTTGGTAGCAGAGTACTCACTTTATTTGCTCTTCTCTATTGCCTGGTTTTGCATTTGTATTCTAGGTTTTGGTTTAATCTTCACTTCAACATTTGTGGAGTGTGAATGCCATGGACTCATCTTGCCTCACCCCTCAGTATAAAGCAATGTGCAATAAATAATCTCTATGTTAGAGGCCTGGACAGTAGCTGAAGTAATGACATCATTGCACTGTGGATTAAGAACCCACAGGACTGAGACTCTTGTATGTTTAGGGAACTTGTCTCATTTCATGTGCATTTAAAGATTCTTTTGAGGATCCCTAACGCCTGTTTTGTAAAGATAGGAAATATTAATCAGTGTTCTGTTGGTAGATCTTAGATGGAGTTGTAACTTCTTTTAGGTTATACTTCTATTTATTTTATTATATTTATGTTCACATGTGTTTGCACACATGTATGGGGGGCACATATCAGAGTACACACAGAAATCAAAAGACAATTGGGGGAGTCAGTTCTCTCATTTTACTATGTGAGACCGGAGGAGTTGATTTAGGTCATTAGTCTTGATAGCTTGCAGAGCTATGTCTCCAGTTCACCTGACTACTCTTGATATCAAGAATCAAGTGTTTTGAAGGGGAATCTGCATTATCTTACAGTTCAATCTAGTTTCATATGTGGGAGAAAATGTTGTCTCTGTCTTTTTACTGATTGCCTACCCTTGCATTTCATAGCTCTCTTCTTTAGATTCTTTTCCTCATTGCAGTTGCCAGGCTGCTATTATATCATATATACTCTATTTACTTTTTTAAATGTACATTTACTAAATCTAGGTTTTGCATGTAATGGAAGTCTACAATATTTGGCTTTATTGATCTGATCCATTTACTTAACCTAGTAAGCTTTAGTTCCATTTATTTTCTAGAAAGGACATAATTTCTTTAATTTTATGGTTGACTGAAACTCCATGGTGTATGAGTAGAAACATGCACAAGCACACACACACACACATCACATCACATTTTCTTTATTCATATATTGGTGGACATCCAGCTCCTTGATTTGTTGTGTTATCCTATGGTATGCTTATTGTGGTCCAGCTCTGTTTCCAGGTCCTCCTTTTCCTCCCTCTCAGGATATCCAGACATTGCTGGAATGATGAAGTGGGCTGGAAGAATGAAGTGGAATCTGGAAAATGTGAGCTCTGCAGGAGCCTGCTCCAGCTGAGTGGTTGTGGGGCCTCTCCAAGGATCTCCATAGAAACAGTTCTCTGAGCTGATGTTAGCTTGTGCATATATCATTTTTGGGGTGAGCTTGTATATATACACTTGATTTGGGGTGAACCAAGGGATCTGAGATAGCTCATTTGCATGGGGAGGCATTCTAGACATTTGGCCTTGTAATTTCTCCAGGGATTGCATGACTTCCTTCAGGTAGAGTATGGGTTGGGCTTCCCAGATCAGGCAGAGAAGTGGAAGCCTTGCTAAGAAAAGGGAGTCCTCCATCTTCACTAAGTTCAAGAGACCTGTCTGGACATAGAGGACTTCACCCTTCAAATAGCAGTATCCAATAACTTGCATTTGGTATTTCAATGACAATGGTACTCAACCTCCTGTCTCATCTAGTTTTAGACCTTATGGTCTTTTATCCTATCCTCTCTTTCCACAAGCTCTTTGTTGTAGAAAAGCAGCTCAACAACTCTACCTTGAAATTATCACACAGTCTCACTTGCTTTGAGGCAGTTTATGGATTTCAATACCCTCACCCATCATGCCTTTCCACACTGAGGACATGTTCTGTTAGGGATTATAGCTGGGAGATTGGGTGTTCCAATTTGTGACCTTCTTTAGCATGTCTGTGTGTATGTACAGGTTTATTGCTCAAGGGCTTGAAATTAAATGAAAAAAAAAATGCATCTCACCCTTCATGTAAACCAGTTCTAATGAATTTGACTTTCTGATTTGGTTTGTATGCAAATGAACAGAATAAAGAGAAAATTGGCAGAAACCTAGTAGAGAGGCCAGCAGCCATGCAGATTTATGGCTGTGAATTGAGTAGCTACGAGATTCCTCTGAATCAGTCGGTAAAGAAACTTATTTGAGCCACTTTGTTCTTATACAATGGGATAAAAAGCAGAGGCTAAAGGGGACCACAAAGAACAGACTTGAGCAGTGGGTGAATCTAGCCAGGGTGGTTTTTAGGATAAAAGACTCTTTACCCTAAGGGATACTAATTAATAATAATCTCACACACATATTAGGATATTCCATAAGAGAGCTACCTATCACTAAGAGGAAATTCACATTCGAAGATTTTGGAGCTCCTCCAACTATGGTGTCGAAATTTTCCATCTTCTAATCTTCTATCCAATTGTGATAGTGTTACATACATGGAAATCTTCTGGCAAGAATGGTAGAAATGAGCAGTTCTTACAACCTTTCTTCACCTTCTTTCTCCTGGATTTCCATTCATGTGACATTGTCACAATTGGGAGTGTTTAGAAGCATCAAAGGATGAGAGGAAAGTACTAAACAGTGTCCAAATGAAGTACATATTATCCCAGAGGAGCCTTGTTAGAGCCCAGGTAGAGATAATATTAGCTGCTCTATGATGGTGCTACACAGAGAGGAACTCAGACGAGCATGGCTGAAGACAGTCAGTGGAGATGCCATTTCCTCCTTGGATGCTAACACTTTTTGAACTGCCAAGTTCATGGAACTTAAGGGTAGTGAATTGCACAGTACTTGCAGGATTTTTCCTCCTCAGGAGAGTGTGAAAATTGACTCATCGTTGCTTCTGCCTTTCATAAATTATACCAAGATTTTCATGTTCTTGGTAGAATAATATCTCACACCAAGAATCTACACGACATGCATTGACTCACAATGTTTCTGAGTCCAGTTGTGTCATATCTTATTTTCAAGAAACACATATAACTTGTTACAGATATTGATGGGAATATCTCAATGCTTTTAATAGGCTTGCTATTAATCTTTTCAGACATATTTTAAAGCATTAGTTTTTTAACCACAAGGAGAGTCCCTTAATTGATAAGTACACACTAAAAATGTATAAAATTAACCAAAATGTTTATAGGAATGGGTCCATACAGCAGTATAGCACCCAATCTGTTTCTGCGCATTTCAGAATAGATAGGATGAAGACTTAGCACTCTCTGTGAACCATTTTACATCTCAGGATCTTGATATGAGTGGCAATCCTTTTTCCATCGTAATCCAGGCAGGTGAAAAATGCATGATAGAAAACAACGCGATAGGAATTATTTAACCGGCGTAAGGATGGCAGTCCAGATGAGGCAAGGTAGTCCTCATCTTCCTCAAATTCAAGATGAAGCTAATCACCAAAAATAATCCTTATTAAATGTGCTAATAGTTATTATTCTCCTGTGTTACTCTAAATGTTGAATAAAGATTTGGGAGATACATAGGAAAGAAAATATTCAGCCAAACATACGTTCTCATGATTCTGGAGCAGGCACATATAGATTTGTTAGCTATCTATAAATTAGACAGAAGAGCCCCACATATATCTTTGATATAGAGCTCATCTGAGATGGAATATGTTCTCACAAAAACAGACAGAACTTTCTACTTGACTGCAGATGTGGTTTTGGCCAAAGGACAGTAGAGAAGCTAGTGTCTTGACTTTGTTAGTTCACTGTTTTCCTTTTCTTGTTTTCAGTCAAGTCTACCTCCCATCTACTATAAGGAAACAAAGCCACAGAAATGATAAGAACTGTACTTAGTGGTTTTGAAGTGGTCAGATCTTCAAAAGCTCAATAGATCTTCATTCTGTGCTGGAAGAATACCACCCAAACTATTGTGAGAAGACATTACTATCTCCTGAGAGCCCTGTGTTGTGCAGCTGAGTACAATACCTTTGAGAAAGCTGGAGTGGCCAACAACCCCTTAGGCATGATGGTATCTATAAGCATGCCTATATTACACTCTTCAGGAGATATTTCAAATGCATTGTTCTCTACCAGGGTTACAGATTTCATGGATGAGAAAAACAAAGTAGTGAAAGGCAGGAACTTACCAAGTTGAGTAATGACTTGACTTCTTTTAGTACTGTTAATAGCCTTATGAATTTTGCAGCTATCTCTCTGACTTTAGAAATAAAAACTCCAACACCAGGAATTGACTCCAGATCAGCAATATCTTCTACTACATGCATCAGGGTGTTGTTCCAGCCAATCAACATACCTATGGTCATGTTCAAAAGGACCTCAGGCTAGGCAAAAACATTGAGCATCACATTAAGTAAAGAACTGCAGATTGAATTGCATGTGATACCTAGTGTAGTATTAGTAGCTTGTGTTATATAATTTTTTTGAGGATCATTTGCTGAAGTGTTAGTATAGTGCTTTGTGAGTACCTAGATATGACATAGCTTTTTATAGATATTCTCTTCCATTGTTTTCTCTCACATTTACAATTTATTGTGAGCATTCTGTACATAGCCGATATACAGAATATACATAGCGGATATACAAAATCATTAAAGAAAACAAATTATATGTGCTACATGTGTATACATTTGATTGCTTTGAACCTAAGCTATTAAGATTGGTTATGTCAAGGAATAGAATGATATAATATTTCCTACTCAGAAGTTTGTAATATGGCAACCCCACATCAGAAGCCATATTTGCCTCTTGTAAAATGCATTCAATATTTTAGAACATGTACTTGTAAACCAAGGAGTAGGCATCAAATGAGAATTGTGATTTTTACACCCTTGGATTGCTCAGAGTTTTTTTGGGGGGTAGGGGTGGGGGGTACTGTTTGGTTTGGTTTTGCTTCTTCCTGTAAAAACCTGCAGCTTGGCAGAGCCAGTGGACTGTTTCAGTTGATTTAATAAGAAAATTACACTCACCTGAATCTCTTGCCCTTTTGTTGTTTTATATGGTACACGGAGGGAATATTTGTAACATAGCCAGAGAAATTTGTCTGATAAGATTGGACCTGAAATATACTCTTTCTCCTGGAAATGATAAGAACATTTGGTAAATTGGGAGACAGAGACAATGAATCCATGAGCAGCTAAGTAATATGTTTGGTCCATGGTTACTACTACAGGATGAATACTACATTAAATATATAAATTTAGAAATGAGGAAAGTGAAGCATTAGTGTAGTTAGTGAGTGAGATCTGTAATCTCAATTTTCCTCTTCCTATTTGAGTTGGTGAACCTCTCTGATTTATTATTGTCTTGTTTTTGCACGTTTTCTAAAGAGTTGTTATTTGAAAAAAAATAAGGAAAAAAGAAGACTATAAAACATTTGGTATTTTAATGATGATCTTATCTAGAATATTAATGGCACACTGGATACATATCTGTGTTTGGGAATCATTGGCTTTCTGTTATTTCAGTTATCACTGGGTTTTTACACATTCACTTTAGCAATTTCCTCAAAAATTAAAAAAATGCAATTTGCTAATTATAATAGAATCATTCATTGAAAAATCAAGCATAATATTTTTAGAAAAATTATACAATGAAAAACTAAATGTTTTTCATACCTAATGTTTACATATTATTAATATTTATTGACACTGCATTTTATTAAATATATTATTTTAAATACCAATTATTTAAATTTTATCATGAGCAAAATTGTAAAGATTAATGAATTACAAGAGATACCAACAAACTGAAATACTGTCACTCAAGATTGCAGAATGAAAGACTTTCTATTAATTAAATAGGACATCATGAGTCTACTTATTGCAAATATGAAGGGCTTTTGTTGCAAGTTCACTATTGTTGAAGTTCTTGTCTATTGTTGCCACCTTAACTGACTTGGAGAGGAACAAATTGACTTGTGGGACCGTGAAAGGCAGCCTAGTTTCTGGCTGAGCTAAGGGTTTAAACCCCAGTGGACCCAGTAGTAAACAACCCTATAAGGGACGGCAGGCATTTGGCCATGCTCCTAGAAAACCAGGCTCCTGACACGTGGCCACAGCTATCCATAGGTCTGTGACATTCAGTCACGTAAATGGAATGCCCCAAGTCCCTCCACCTGTAGAGGTGTGATCTCGTAGTCTCAAGCCATCCCAATGTTAATGAGGCACCTAGAGGCTTAGCTACTCCCCTTCCCAGCCTTACCCCTCCCTGAGGTCTCTGAGGTACAGATTCACCCATGCCACTCTCTGCCATGACAATAATCACCCTGAAACCCTGGACTGTCTCTCTTCATCGGGATCCACCGTGAAGAACAATGTAACAGGCCTTCGTCTAAAAAGCTGTGTGCAGTCTCCCACAGGAGGCTTCCCAGTGCTCTCAGCCAACCGCCAACCAAACCAACCCAATGTAGCTAGCCGGCACCAAGCCACAAACCAAGGTACCCACGGGATCCTGCCAGTCTCCTCCCTGCCTTTCCCATATCGGCCCAGGTCACCTCCAGCCTGGCGACCCCCACTTCATTCTCAGCTCTTCTGCGGCATCCAGCGGTGCCTGGGATGTCCAAGAGTGAGGGAACTTCACAGAGCCAGCTTCCCTGAGATCCCCCCGGGACCACCAGGCCACCGAGAGCCAGGGGCAGATACGCAGGACTTCACTCACCACACACCACCAGATAACCCAACACTGACCTTCAAAGCACCTTCACCATAGGGGAGGGTCTATTTATAGTTGGAAAACAGTTTCTTCAGAGTGATTAGCTCACATCTTACAATGGCTCCCAAGTTTAGGGATTTCGGAGAAGCTATTATTCTTACAATTATCGTTACCACATTATTCTCTCATTTTAGTTCTGATTAATTCAAGCCATCCCCTACAACATTCTTCTTTCTTGGATATCTGCTTTGCACTAAGTGAAACATGCTGACAGAAACTGGCCCCCAGCACCCAAAAGAAGAATGCAGAGAGTGTTCTCAGCCATGGATTTTAGGGCTTTGTGCCACAAGTGGAAACGTTTTAATTAAAAAAAAAAAAATTAGAAATACCAAAATCTGTTTTAAAGGAAAAAAAAACACTTAAAGATGTCCCCTCCCCTTAAATTTATAAATTTGTTAAACTGTTCCATTTTTCTGGTTTTATCTCAGTGACAGATAGCTTCTTGTGCTGTGAAGGTATATAGTATATGATGTTTACATCAAAGTGCTTCTCCACTGAGGTGCGGTACTGCCAAGATATTGTTTGACAACTCCTCTTTAAAGAAGCCAGAAGTTAGTGAGGTACTTACAAACTCACTGAATATTTCTGAAGTGAGGCGACTGGTGTTCTCAGATAGGCCATGGGCCTGATTAAGCAAGTGCTCGAGAGTCAGCTGGCACTGCCCATTTATTACTTCACACATGGGCACAGAGACCACATTCTCCCACTGGAGCAGGTTTGACAATAGCAGCAGCAGGAGTACCCCTGTCATAAAGAAAAATGTCACCTGTATGGTCTATTCATGTGAAGATATAAGCGTCACCCTGTCGAGAGAGGCCTTGTCTAGACACAGAGCCTTCCCTTGCACAACCTAGTACGTGTGAACTGGCTTGGGAGAATACAGATCATCCACTGTGAAATTTGCCTCAATCCTCTGTCCTTCATGCTGTGATAAGACAAGGTGCTAGGACTCTGCTCTGATCACATGCAGCTTTCAAATTTGTGACAATGATTTGTGCTGATTTCATCATCAAGACACTTCTGGCTGATGGACCTCTAGAACATTGGTTATTTATCATGGGAAGAGGAAAGATCAAGTATATACCACACTAAAAAGGCTTTTAAGCATTAGGGATGGTACCCAGAGGACTTTCAGAAATAAATATATGAGGACCAAGCTGGGGCATGGTAGGTAAAATGTTTGCCATAAAGTGTGAAGACTGGAGTTACAATCTCCTGAATCTAAGCAAAAGCCTTGTGGGAGTTGAAGCGCTTGGTAAGTCCAGCCTTCTAATAACGCAGAGACAGAGAGTCCCTAGAGAAAGCTGGATAGGAAAACTAAACTTATAGGTAGATTGGGATTAGAGTTGAGATGCCTCAATCAATAAGGTGGAAGATCTATTGAAGATGATTTCTGACATAAACCTCTAACCTCCAAGGATCACACATGCATGAAAAGATGTATACATGCACATATAAATCAGATGCATACACATGAAAATGAAAATGTGCAAACCCTCCACAAAACAAAATTTAAAAAAATGCAAATCAAAACTCAAAACAATGTCAAAAACCTGGTAGACTAAGAAAATAAGTTCTACAGAATCTTTGATAGATGGAATTTGAAAAGTCCAAACTAAAGAGAAGGGATTGTTAATGACTGAGCTGTAGGAAGTAGCTAATATAACATACCCCAAATAAATATATCAAAAAATTTTTTCAGTGTGAAAGTTATTAACTAAATATTTTAAAATCAACCTCTTATCAAAATTCATAGCATCTCAATTTTTCAAATAATATGCTGATTCCCTGATTTTAGTTTATACTTGATAAACACACACACACAGCTTATATTGCTTATTGAAGAGATATGTGGAGCCAGTGATAGATATGTTATACTTTTCTGGTTTACATTTCAAAAAATAAATTTAGTTGTTTCAAATTAAGAAGTTTATATTTCTTTCATTTTTGAACAATTTATGTCATTTTGTATCTACAACCTTTTCTAAAACCTTTCCATGTAGCCCTCCTTGCTTCCTCTCAAAGTCATGGCCTCTTTTCCCATTAATTATAGTTATATAACTCTATGTACATATGTATGTACCAATTCAATTTTCTTAAATATATTATCAGTAATATAAAGGCAAGCACTTGACATTAGCATGCTTTTCTCTTTACAAAATCATTTGGCTTGAGGCAAGATACCAAGACAATATAAGGCACATGTCTGTTAGATTTGTTCCCTTTAGGCTGAGACTGAGAGTTTCATTAGGTTGATTCAAGTCAGTTGGTCTAGAGCAGTGACCTATGACCAGAAAAATTTACCTGCTTTCTTTTGGAATTGTGACATATTGGACCTATAGTCTCCTGTGGTCTCAATCCAGATAAATTCTCATTTTGAGATAGATCACTTCTTTTCCAAAGTCTGCTCTAGACATTTGAGATTTTGCCAAGCTCTCCCAAGATTCTATACAAGAGATGTCCGTAATAGGAATATCTTATTCTCTCTACTTCAATTGAGACAACACAAATTCAAGAAATTGCTACATTTCTCTGGAACAAGAAAATTTTCTTTTAGAAATGTTGAGTTTAAAGTCTTACATGCCATGGGCCTTTTATAGCAAAGATTATAAATTTTCTGAGGTACTGCATGAAACCAAGAAAGTATTGTGTCCAAGTGTATCTTTGTGTAAAATGATGAATTCCTTTGGGAGAAGCATAAGTGAAGAAATACTTACAGGAGCATGGTTGAGTCAAAGACAGCTGCATCCCTTAAAATTTTCAGCAGTGTGGATACCAACTGAGGTAAGCTACTTTTCTAGAATCCTTCCTTCAGGTAACTTCCGACCACCTATGTAGTCCTCCAGACTCCCAAAGGTGTGTAGAGATAGCTGCAGGAGGAACTGATACTTGAATTCCCAGGGGAGGGTCCTGTGATCTTGATTCTTCCAGAAGTGTTGACAGTCTCATCACCATTGTGGTTGTCGTAGCCACATATATATCGTTGTCCTTATTTCTACAGATGGCCTTCAGTTAGATCATAAGTCAGCACTCCCAGATGTCACTGCAGAGGAATGCGGCAATTTCCTAATGCTTCAACCTTTCCCCCAGGTTTGTACACTCTGCTGTCAACTCTTCAGCAAAGTTTCCTGATCAATGAATTGTGTGACAAACTCTCTTTTGATTTCTTTATGAGCCTCGGGACACCATGGCACAGTAAGAATAATAAAATAATAACACTATCTTAATTGATATGACTCTCTCCCAGTAACCATCAACCTCTTTGGAATTGGTCTTTGCTACCTAGACTGGCAACAGCCGTCACGTGTGGTATAAATGTATTTTGGGTTTCCATTTCTGTGAAGAGACACCATCACCAGGGTAAATCTTATAAAGAACAAGATTTAACTGGGGCTGGCTTATAGTTTCAGAGACTGAGTCTATTATCATCATGGCAGGAAGTATGTCAGCTTGTAGGCAGACATAGTAAGGGTGGTGACTAGAGTTCTACCTCTAGATCTGAAGGTAATCAGGAAGAGGTTGACTCTTCTGCAGATGCCCAGCAGGGGAACTGCAAAGCCCACCTGCACAGTGACACTCTTCCTCCAACAAAGCCTATCAATTCCAACAAGGTCACACCTCCTAATAGTGTCACTCCCTGGACCATGCATATTCAAATCACCACAACACATCACATTTATTTACCGAAATAACAGTGTAAGGGCCTTATTGGGGAAGGTTAGGACTCTCCCAGTCACAGATTTTGTCAAGGCTTAGAATTCAAAATGCGGGTTCCCATTTCAAACAAGTCTTTAATCAAGTCAGAAAGTAGTTAGTTGGTTGTATCCATGAACGTTGTGGCACTACTGGAATACCAGTTATATTTTGCCTGGATTTGTGATTTTGTTATCAAGCATCTTAGCAGGTCATTTCTTGATCCTTCACTCTAGTATCCAGTATATTTTGGCCTTAAAAAATCGGAAAGCACAGTCCTGGTCCCTAGCTCAGGTCTAGACTTACTTATCCATACACCAAAACCAAAGCCTATTATGTCTTCATCAGCAGGCACTCCACTTTTGGCTTTGACATATGTAAGAGCTGCATATGTGCTTTATGGAGGAGCTTTGAGGCCTCCTTGGTTAGACACCGTCAGGACAGTAAGTACCTTGTCATTGTCGCTTGTCAGTAACATTATGGATTTTGTGCTTTTTTAATGTGTATTATATAATGCCAATTTTCAGATGGGGTGGGCATTGCCTCTGAATATTTTTTTGCTGCCTTCTCTACATAGTTGATGTTCATTGAGGAATGCAACATGCAAGGCTATCCTACAAACAGTAACAAGGGTTATGAAAATGTACAAAGATCCCATTGCCTTTAGAACCATTTCCTCTAAGTATCTTCAACAGGCTGTGTGTGAGTCACTACGTATTTAGCTCTTGAAAATACACTATTATTCTCCATAATCTATTTAGCTTCCTTGTCCTTAGGCAATTCAAAGGGCCAAGCAGCTGGCAAGATCCAGACATCCTGTTCTGGACAAGGTCAAATGGATGATGGTGCTTTTGACCTTTGTTACACTCCCTCGTTTCACTGGCTCCACATATCTGATCTACTCCAGGATAGCTTTACAATGGCTTCCTGATGACAAAGCCTGCAGCTGGGTTTTCCTAACGGTTCTCATTTAGGTTATGTACTAAGTTCAACTTACAATTGACCTCCTCAGAGAAACTCTCCAACTTTGGTATACATCATGTATAACAGCGTGCTCACTCACCCCAGCGAAGGTCTCTGCAGTGGAGAAATAAACACTATAACTTATATCATAAAAATTACTTTATAGCCAATATCAATTTTTTCTTTCTCTCCCTCTCTTTCTTTCTTTGCTTTCAAACATATTCATCTATTGCTTCCCCATTTGTCTAGTTAATTTTGAGGTTTCCATGAATTAGTTTTATTTTCTCATTATTTCACTTATACACTTTACATCATGATTGCACCCCCTCCCTCCTCTCCTCCCACTCCATCCTACACGCCATTTTTCTTCCATCCCCTCACACTTCTAGAACACAATTCTACAGTTGAGTGGTATTTCCATCTAGTAGACCTATTCTTTGTTATTTTACAAATAACAAATAATAATAATTTTTCCAAATAATTTTTTGGAGAAAAACAATTTAAATGTCTTTCTTGTATATGTCCTAAAGACCTCCACATAAAACCAGATACATTGAATTTAATAGAAGAGAAAGTGGAGAAAAGTCTCAAACACATGGGCACAGGGGAAAAGTTCCTGAACAGAACACCAATGGCTTATGCTCTAAGATCAAAAATTAACAAATGGGACCTCATAGAATTACAAAGCTTATGTAAAGCAAAGGACTCTGTCAATAGGACCAAATGGCAACCAACAGATTGGGAAAAGGTCTTTACCAACCCTACATCTGAGAGAGGGCTAATATCCAATATATACATAGAACTTAAGATGTTAGACTCCAGAGAACCAAATAACCCTATCAAAAAATGGGAAACAGAGCTAAACAGAGAATTCTCAACTGAGGAAACCTGAAGGTCTGAGAAGCACCTAATGAAATGTTCAACATCCTTGGTCATCAGAGAAATGCAAATCCAAACAACCCTGAGATTCCACCTCATACCAGTCAGAATGGCTAAGATCAAAAACTCAGGTGACAGCAGATACTGATAAAGATGTGGTGAAAGAGGAACACTCCTCCATTGCTGGTTGAATTGCAAGCTGGTACAACCTCTCTGGAAAGCAGTTTGGCGGACCCTCAGAAAATTGGACATAATACTACCTGAGGACCCAGCTATACCACTCCTGGGCATATACCCAGAATATGCTCCAACATGTAATATAGACACATGCTCCATTATGTTCATAGCAGCCATATATATAATAGCCAGAAGCTGGAAACAACCCAGTTGTCCCTCAACAGAGGAATGGATACAGAAAATGTGGTACATTTATACAATGGAATACTATTCAGCTATTAAAAACAATGACTTCATGAAATTCACAGGCAAATGGATGGAACTTGAAAATATCATCCTGAGTGAGGTAACTCAGTCAGAAAACAAACAAACAAACATGGCATGTACTCACTGATAAGCAGATATTAGCCCAAAAGTTCAGAACCCCCAAGATTCAATTCACAGCAATTATTGGACTGAGCATGGGGTCACAGGTGGAGGAGTTGGAGAAAGGACTGAAGGAAGAAAGGGAGTTTGCAGACCCATGGGGAGGGAGCAACAGTGTCAACTGGTCAGGCCCCCTGATGCTCCCAGAGACTGGACAACCAACCAAAGAATGCATATGAAGGAACACATGGTGCTAGCCACATATGTGGCAGAGGAGGGCCTTGTTGGCCATCAGTGGGAGGAGAGGCCCTTGGGTCTGAGAGTGTTAGGTGCCCCAGTATAGAGGAATGCCAGGGAGGGAAGATGGGAGTGGGTGGGTGGGTGGGTAGGGAAATATCTTCATAGAGGCAGGGGGAGATGTGATGGGATAGGGGGTTTCCAAAGGGGAGACCTGGAAAGGGGAAAGCATTTGAAATATAAATGAAGTATAAAAATAAAATAAAGTAAAAAAATATTTTTTAAAAAAGAAATAGATACATTAATAAAATATAACAATAATTTCCATTTAATGTCTCTCATCGATGTATTGTGTTAGGTACTATAGATAATTTTAAGTTAGAATGAATTATCCTTCTTTTATGTGGGGGAAACTGATGCTTAAATACTTTAATTTTCTAAGGCCCAGACAAGTAAATTATTTGTAGAAGTGGTATTTAAGACATAGTTTTGCTCTAGCCAATATAAGATTCACATTATATAAATTATTCATTTCCAAATGCACATTTCAACCATACTTAATATATTTATAGTATTTCAAGTTTCAAAGTATTTTTGTGTCCCCAAAACAAAACTTCATATTTGTTAAGAGCAAATTCTCCATTTCAACTCTCCTCCTGGAAGTTTAATGTGCTTATGAGTTTAGATATTGTGAATGCTTGATATATGTGAAATTGTATGACACGAGACTTATGCATTTGGAATCCTGTTATTTATTTATTTATTTATTTATTTATTTATTTTATTTTTGGATATCTACTTTATCAAATGTTTTCCCCTCTGTAAACCCCCTATTCCATTCCACCTCTCCCTGCCTCTATGAGGGTTTTCCCCTACCCACCCACCCACTCCTGTTTTCCCTCCCTAGCCTTCCCCTACACTGGGGCATCTAACAGCCTCAGGCTGGAGGGCCTCTCCTCCCACTGATGGCCAACAAGGCCTTCCTCCATCACATATGAGGCCAGCACCATGGGTCCCTCCATGTGTATTCTTCGGTTGATGGTTCAGTCTCTGGGAGCCCCAGGGTTCTGGCCAGATGACACTGTTGCCCCCTCCATGGAGGCTGCAAAAACCCTCAGCTCCTTCAGTCCCTTCTCCATCTCCTCCATCCAGGACCCCACGTGCACTACAATGGTTGGCTTCAAGCATCCACCTCTGTATTTGTCAGGCTCTGCCTGAGCCTCTCTGGAGACAGCTTATCATGCTTCCAATATCAAGCACTTCCCAGCATCCACAGGAACGTCCAGGTTTGGTGGCTGTATATGGGATATATCCCCAGGTGGGGCAGTCTCTGGATGGCCTTTCCTTGAGTCTCTGCTTCACACGTTGCCTCAATATTTCCCACTGTGAGTATTTTGTTCACTCTTCTAAGAAACACTGAAGCATTCGTATTTTGGTCTTCCTTCTTCTTAGGTTTCATATGGTCTGTGAATTAAATCATGGGCATTCTGGACTTTTGGGCTAATATCCACTTATGACTGAGTACATATTATATTTGTTCTTTTGTGACTGAGTTACCTCACTCAGGGTGTTATTTTCAAGTTCCATCCATTTGCCTGCGAATTTCAGGAAGTCGTTTTTAATAGCTGAGTAGTATTCCATTGTGTAAATGTACCACATTTTCTGTATCCATTCCTCTGTTGAAGGACATCTGGGTTGTTTCCAGATTCTGGCTATTATAAATATGGCTGCTATGAACGTAGTAGAGCATGTGTCCTTATTATGTGTTGGAGCTTATTCTGGGTATATGCCCAGGAGTGGTATAGATGGGTCCTCAGGTAGTACTTTCTAGAATTTTCTGAGGATCCACCAGAATAATTTCCAGAGTGGTTGTACCAGCATGCAATCCCACCAGCAATGGAGGAGTGTTTCTCTTCTCCACATCCTTGCCAGCATCAGCTGTCACCTGAGTTTTTGATCTTAGCCGTTCTGACTGGTGTGAGGTGGAATCTCAGGGTTGTTTGGATTTGCATTTCCCTGATGACTAAGGATGTTGAACATTTCTTTAGGTCATTCGAGTTTCCTCAGTTGAGAATTCTCTGTTTAGCTCTGTTCCCCATTTTTTTGATAGGGTTATTTGGTTCTCTGGAGTCTAGCTTCTTGAGTTCTTTGTATACATTGGATATTAGCCCTATATCAGACATAGGATGGGTAAAGATCTTTTCCCAATCTGTTGGTTGTCATTTTGTCCTATTTACAGTGTCCTTTGCCTTACATAAGCTTTGTAATTTCATGAGGTCCCATTTGTCGATTCTAGATCTTAAAGCACAAGCCATTGGTGTTCAGTCAGGAACTTTCCCCCTGTGCCCATGTGTTTGAGACTTTTCCCCACTTTCTCTTCTATTAGATTCACTGTGTCTGGTTTTATGTGGATGTCCTTGATCCATTTGGACTTGAGCTTTGTACAGGGAGATAGGAATGGATCAATTCACAATCTTCTACATATAGACCTCCAGTTGAACCAGCACCATTTTTTGAAAATGCTGTCTTTTTTCCACTGGATGGTTTTAGCTCCTTTGTCAACGATTAAGTGACCATAAGTATGTAGGTTCACTTCTGGGTCTTAAATTCTATTCCATTGATCTACCTGCCTGTCAATGTACCAATACCATGCAATTTTTACCACTATTGCTCTGTAATACAGCTTGATGTCAGGGATGCTGATTCCCCTCGAAGTTCTTTTATTGTTGAGAATAGTTTTGGCTATCCTGGGATTTTTGTTATTCCAAATGAATTTGAGAATTGCTTTTTCTAAGTCTATGAATAATTGAGTTGGAATTTTGATGGGGATTGCATTGAATATGTAGATTGCTTTTGGCAAGATGGCCATTTTTACTGTATTTATCCTGCCAATCCATGAGCATGGGAGATCTTTCCATCTTCTGAGGGCTTCTTCAATTTCTTTCTTCAGAGATTTGAAGTTCTTGTCATACAGATCTTTCAATTGTTTGGTTAGAGTCACACCATGATACTTTATATTGTTTGTGAATATCGTGAAGGGTGTCATATCTCTAATTTCTTTCTCAGCCTGTTTATCCTTTAAGTATAGGAAGGCTACTGATTTGTTTGAGTTAATTTTATGTCCGGTCACTTTGCTGAAGTTGTTTATCAGCTGTAGCACTTCTCTGGTGGAGTGTTTTGGGTCACTTAAGTATAAGATCATATCATGTGCAAATAGAGATCTTTTCATTTCTTCCTTTCCAATTTGTATCCCTTTGACCTCCTTTTGTTGTCTGATTGCTCTAGCTAGAACCTCAAGTACTATAGTGAATGGATACGGAGAGTGAGAGTAAGAGAGAGAGAGAGGAGAGAGAGAGAGAGAGAGAGAGAGAGAGAGAGAGAGAGAGAGAGATGGGCAGCTTTGTCTAGTCCCTGATTTTAGTGGAATTGCTTCAAGTTTCTCTCCATTTAGTGTATTGTTTGCAACTGGTTTGCTTGATATTGCTTTTACTATGATTAGGTATGGGCCTTGAATTCCTGATCATTCCAAGACTTTTATTATGAAGGGATGTTGAATTTTGTCAAATGCTTTTTCAGCATCTAATGAAATGACCGTGTGTTTTTTTTCTTTGAGTTTGTTTATGTAGTGGATTACATTGATGGATATCTGGGTATTGAATCATCCCTGCATCCCTAGGATGAAGCCTACTTGTACATGGTGAATGATCATTTTGGTGTGTTCTTAGATTCGGTTTGCAAGAATTTTATTGAGTATTATTACATCAATATTCATAAGGGAAATTGGTCTGAAGTTTTCTTTCTTTGTTGGGTCTTTGTAAGGTTTTGGTATCAGTGTAACTGTGGCCTCATAGAATGAATTGGGTAGTGTTCCTTCTGTTTCTATTTTGTGGACTAGTTAGAAGAGTATCGGTATTAGGTCTTCTTTGAAGGTCTGATAGAATTCTGCACTGAACCCATCTGGTCCTGGGCTTTTTTTGTTTGGGAGACTTTTAATGACTGCTTCTATTTCTTTAGGGGTTATGGGACAGTTTAAATGGTTTCTCTGATCCTGACTTAAATTTGGTATTTGGTATCTGTCTTGAAAGTTGTCCATTTCATCCAGATTTTCCAATTTTGTTGTGTATAGGCTTTTGTAGTAAGATCTGATGATTTTTTTGATTTTTCCTAGTTTCTGTTGTTACACTAACTTTTCATTTTTGATTTTGTTAATTTGGATTCTGTCTCTGTGCCCTCTGGTTAGTCTGGCTAAGGGTTGATCCATCTTGTTGATTTTCACAAAGAACCAGCTCCAGGTTTTGTTGATTCTTTGTATATTTCTTTTAGTTTCTATTTGGTTAATTTCAGCCCTGAGTTTGATTATTTCCTGCCTTCTACTCCTCTTTGGTGTATTAGCTTCTTTTTGTTCTAGAGCTTTCAGGGGTGCTGTTAAGCTGCTAGTATATGCTCCCTCCATTTTCTTTTTTGAGGCACTCAGAGCTATGAGTTTTTCTCTTAGCACTGTTTTCATTGTGTCCCATAAGTTTGGCTATATTGTACTTTCATTTTCATCAAATTCTAGGAAGTCTTTAATTTCTTACTATATTTCTTCCCTGACCAAGTTTATAATTGAGTGGAGCATTGTTCAGCTTCTATGTGTATGTGGGCTTTCTGTTGTTGTTGTTGTTGTTGTTGCCATTGAAAACCAGCCTTAACCTGTGGTGGTCTGATAGGAGGCATGGGATATTTGAATCTTCTTATATCTGTTGAGGTTTGTTTTGTGACCAATTATATTGTCAATTTTGGAAAAGGTACCATGAGGTGCTGAGAGGAAGTTATATTCTTTTGATTTAGGATGAAATGTTCTATAGAAATCTGTTAAATCCATCTGGTCCATTGTTGGAACATGCCTGGTACGGTGAAAAGAATCCCCATGTGTCTGTCCCGGATGCTGCAGCTCTGGATGGAACAGAAGACATGCAGGAAGTTGCCGCATGTCTTCCCACACAGTCCGATGGGCAGGTGGGAGCTGTGGGAATCATTTGTGGGCCCAGCCCATGGGTGGGGGTGGGGGCCATTCCCAGGGAAAAGAGGGTAGCAGTCTCCATGAGTTCTCTAGCTTGGGGCACCGCAGTTGCCACAGGGTGCCACAGACTGGCTAGCCTGAGCACAGCTGCACTGTGACCGGGTCTTGGGGTGCTGGGCTAGCTGCTTAGGCTTGGGTAAATGGGTACCATCTGGGAGTCCTGGGAAGCCCTATGTGAGAGATTAGATGTGCCTCCTTAATCAAGGACTGGATCCCTGGCTTCCCATGGCAGGTCCAGATGAATAGATAGTCCATTATTCTAAGACGTTTATTATCATCGTGTGGAGAGTGTCATGGATAAAATTGTACCCCCTCCCCTCTGGGAGAGGAGAGGCAGATATGGTAACTGGTAAGGGGCATGGCTAAGCCTCTAGGTATATCTAATTAAAATGGGGATGGCTTGGGGCTGTGTGGCCACGCCTCTACCTGAGGAGGGATGGTATGTGACTATCATGGGAGCCATAAACCTCCCGGGAGCGTTGGCATGTTTTCCTGTCCCTTGGGTATAGCAGCCTGGGCTGGCAGCTGTGTTCTTTTAGGGTCTGTATGAAATCTGTCCAGGATCTTCTAGCTTTCATAGTCTCTGGTGAGAAGTCTGGTGTAATTCTGATAGGTGTCCTTTATATGGTACTTGACCTTTTCCCTCGCTTCTTTTAATATTCATTCCGTGTTTTGTGCATTTGGTGTTTTGACTATAATGTAACGGGAGGAGTTTCTTTTCTGATCCAATCTATTTGGAGTTCTGTAGGCTTCTTGAATGTTTATGTTCATCTCTTTCTTTAGGTTAGGGAAGTTTTCTTCTATAATTTTGTTGAAGATATTTACTGGCCCTTTAAGTTGGGAACTTTCACTCTCTTCTATACCTATTATCCTCAGGTTCTGTCTTCTCATTGTGTCCTGGGTTTCCTGGATGTTTTGGGTTAGAAACTTTTTGCATTTTGCATTTTCTTTAACTGTTGTGTCAAAGTTTTCTATGGTATTTTCTGCACCTGAGATTCTCTCTTCTATCTCTTGTATTCTGTTGGTGATGCTTGCATCTATGACTCCTGATGTCTTTCTTGGGTTTTCTATCTCCAGGGTTGTCTCCCTTTGTGATTTCTTTATTGTTTCTATTTCCATTTTTAGATCCTGGATAGTTTTGTTCGTTTCCTTCACCTGTTTGATTGTGTTTTCCTGTCATTCTTTTAGGGGTTTTTGTGTTTCCTCTTTAAGGGCTTCTAGCTGTTTACCTGTGTTCTCTTGTATTTAGTTAAGGGTGTTATTTATTTCCTTCTTAAAATCTTCTATCATCATCATGAGATGTGATTTTAAATCTGAGTCTTGCTTTTCTGGTGTGTTGGGATATCCAGGGTTCACTGTGGTGAGAGAACTGATTTCTGATGATGCCAAGTTGCCTTGGTTTCTGTTCCTTATGTTCTTGCCCTTGCATTTTGCCATCTGGAATACATCAAAATGATCATATACCATGACCAAGTAGGCTTCATCTCAGTGATGCAGGGATGGTTCAGTATATGCAAATCCATCAATGTAATCCACTATATAAATAAACTCAAAGAAAAAAAAAACCACATGATCATTTCATTAGCTACCATCTTCCCAAAAGCAATATACAAATTTGATGCAATTCCCACCAAAATTCCAATTTAATTCTTCATAGCATTAGAAAGTGCAATTTGCAAATTCATTTGGAATAACCGAAAATCCAGGATTGTGAAAACTATTCTCAACAACAAACGAACTTCTGGGGACTCTCCATCCTTTTACCTCAAACTGTACTAAAGAGAAATAGTGATAAAAGCTGCATTTTATTGGTATAGAAACAGGTTGATCAGTGGAATAGAATTGAAAACCCACAATTACATCTACACACTTACAGACACTTGCTCTTTAACAAAGAAGCCAAAATGTACAATAGGGGAAAAAAAATCTTCAATAAGGGGTACTGGTCTAACTGGCAGTTAATAACTAGAAAAATGAAAATAGATTCATATTTGTCACCTTGCACAAAGTTCAAATCCAAATGAATCAAGGACTTCAACGTAAAACCAGATACACTGAATCTAATAGAAGAGAAATTAGGAAAGAGCCTGGAACTCATTGGCCTGGGGTTTGGGGTGGGGTTTCTTAAAGAGAATGCCAATGTCTCAGGCTCTAAGATCAAGAATTGATAACTGGGACCTCATGAAGCTGAAATGCTTCTGTAAGGCGAAGGACATAGTCAATAGGACAAACCAGCAACCTACAGATTGGGAAAAAATTTTTCACTAATTCCACATCTAATAGAGGGCCAATATCCAAAATATATAAAGAAGTCAAGAAGCTAACCTCCAAAAATCCAACAACCCAATTTTTTTTTTTTTTTTAAAAAAAAAGGATTCTACAGCTAAACAGAATCCACAACCAGGAATCTAGAATTGCTGAAAAGTACTTTAAAAAATATCTTTAGTGATCAGGGAAATGCAAATCAAAACTACTCTGAGATTCCACCTTATACCAATCAGAATGGCAAAGACCAAAGACTCAGGTCAGAGCCTGACAAATACAGAGGTGGATGCTCACAGCCAACCATTGGACAGAGCACAAGGTCCCCAATGGTGGAGTTAGAGAAAGGACTGAAGGAGCTGAAGGGGTTTACAACCCCATAGGAAGAATAATATCAACCAACCAGACCCCCCCAGAGCTCCCAGGGACTAGAGACCCATGGCTCCAGCCATATATGTAGCAGAGGATGGCCTTGTCAGGCATCAATGGGAGGAGAGGCCCTTGGTCCTGTGAAGGCTTGATACCCCAGTATAGGGGAATGCCAGAGTGGGGAGACAGGACTGGGTGGGGAGACACTCATAGAAGCAGGGGAGGAGGGATAGGATAGAGGGGTTTCTGAGGGGAACTGGGAAAGTGGATAACATGTAAAATGTAAATAAAATATACAATAAAAAAAGAAAGATCAATGGCAGGAAAAAAAAAGACTCAGGTAACAGCACATGTTGGCGAGGATGTGGAGAGAGAATTCTCTAATTTCTTTATAGAAACAGTGCTATGAACTTTCCTCTTAGTACCATTTTCATTCTGTCCCATAAGTTTGCATACATTGTGCCTTCATTTTCATTGAATTCTAGAAAGTCTTTTGTTTCTTTCTTTCTTCCCTAACCCAGAGATCATTGAGTGGAGAGTTGTTCAGTTTTATAAGTGTTTAGGCTTTCTGTTGTTTCTGTTGTTGTTGAAGTCTAGCTTTCATCCATTGGTGATAATGATAACATACAAGGTATTATTTCAGTCTTCTTGTATCTATGGGGCTTGCTTGACCAAGTATATGGTCAATTTTGGAGAAGGTTCAGTGATGTACTTAGAAGAAAATCTATTATTTTGTGTTTGGGTGAAATATTCTATAGATATCAGTTAGGTTCATTTGATTCATGTCTAGTAGTTTTTTCATTTCTCTGTTTGGTTTCTGTTTCGATGACCAGTCCATTGGAAAGAGTAGGGTATTGAAGTATCCCACTATTAATGTGTAGGTCTTGATGTATGGTTTATGCTCTTATAACTTTTTCCAAATGTGGGTATCCTTACATTTGCTGTATAAATGTTCAGAATGTCCTTCTCCATTGCATTTGATTGTTTTGGTTCACTTTTTTGTAGTTCTGGGGCCTGGGATTTCTAGGTCAGGCTATCAGCTATGTTGGTTTCTTCTGAGTCTTATCTTCTTTCAGGCTTGCAGATACCATTCCTTTCGTGTGTATTCTCATCATTCTTTCTCTGTGTGTTCCTCTATCCTGATTTTCCCTTCTTGAGGATACAGCAGCCATTTCAGTTCAGTCCCACTCAAGTGACCCTTTAAATTTAATTGTCTCATTAAAGACTGTATGTCTTAATGTAGCCATATTTTGAGGAACTTTGGTTGTGAACTTCTACATGCAAATTTTAGGAAATGTAATCCAATCCAGCTCATGTTTGCAAAAGAATCTGTCTGTAGTTTATTGAGGCTGGTACATATGTTGACTCAGTTATAACCCATGAAAAGGTGGAGAAACACTTGGGATTAATATTCATGTTCAGTTAACCAGTGAGAAAGTTGTAGGGTATAACCAGGACTCTAACTAGAACTTTGGAGCCTAAACACAGTAATCTGTTCAGCATATCAGACCACTTCTCTGAAGTGAAGGGCTGGCAGCAGAGATAATCCGACATAGGGAATATTAGGTGGTTCTAGTTTCCTGGGTTTTATTCACAGAACAGGGTTACCTTGACGTCCCCAAAAGCAGGAAAGTCCACAGCAGAAGCACAGCCAAATGCCTTTGCTTTTGATAGAAATCAGTTCACTGAACGGAAATATGTTTTCTATGTTTCCGATCAGAAGGCTGCTGATGTGCAGAAACATTCTTTGATATAAAATAATATGCCACTATGGAATTTGGTTTAATAACCCACATATTTCAGTAGAATGCCAAGGAGAGACAATATTGAAAGGGAATCTTGGTGGTAAAAATCCTTGGCAGACAGGACGCACCTGCTCTAAGATCCTTTTGTCTCTAAGCTTCCCCAGCTCTTTGCCCTTTAGCCACACAGGCATGATGCACAGGACCAGACGTAGCTGCTGCTCGGAATGTTTAGGTTGAACTGAAGTTACTGAAGCTTTAACACTTAGGACTATATACACTAGTGATGTTTCTTAAAATATAATCCAAACTATCTGTTTTCAATCTGTGAGCTCTAGATGTCTCACAAATTCTTAAAGCAGGTCACATTGGAATAAGCAGTAGAAATAAAGCACACTGTCATTTTAGGTTCTACTAGTTACCAAATATGGATTTATTTCTTTCTTCCTTCCTCCTTCTCTTCTCCCTCCTCCTTCTTTTTCCATCCCTCACATTTTCTATGTCAAAATTTTAAGCCTAAAACATTATTCAGCTTTATGGAGAGTTGTCAAAAGTGTTCTGACACTCTCAATTCCCACATTTTAAAGCTAACATTTAAATGTGTAAGAAATTCTTATTAAAGCAATCTGATAAAATTTCCATATAATACCAATATACCACTTTAGAAGTAGAGACACCATTATGAATTTTCTATAACTCTATGTGGGTGTTTTCTAATGTTGACCTACAGCAACAAAACCACCACTCTTGAGTTAGAGTAATATATCAGAAATGTAAACTAAATCTGACTATTCTGACTGATTCTCTCAAGGGTCCAGATGAAACCATAGTTGTAGAGGAATTTAGCCAATTCCATTTAGATTGTTTCCTAATGTTTAAGAATGCACTTTTGGATAGTTCCCAGTTGTATAGAGCTTTGGATTGCAGATACCACTTAAATACATAATGAGTGAACAAATAATTTGGCCCGAGCTCAGGGAAGAGGGGATTGGGTGCTCATGATCAGCTTGAAGAACAATGCTAGCTGAGAGTGTTAGTGACATGTCTTCCTGTTGTGACCACAAATACCTTACAAAAAGCAAGGAGGGAGGCCTGGGTGGCATATACCTGTATCTCAGTTATTTGGGAGGCTTAAGAAAAAGGAGCACAAGTTCACGGGGAGTCTGGACAACTTAGTGAGATGCTGTCTCAAAATTTAAAAGTGAAAAGAGGATCAGGGCATAGTTAAGTGTAATCATTAGTCCCTAGGATGAATCTTTAAAGAAAATGCCAAAGAATAGATTGTTTCGTTATGTCTTCTCTGATATCCTCACCCTAAAGTGTGTTCCACTGATCACTGCAATATGAACTCCCTTGATTCCTATGTTCCAACTCTTACTGTTTGCTTATATTCCCAAATTGCCCAATATGTATATATTCATTTCAAAATAAAACTGAAATGCATGTCTTAAAATATTAACTCACTCTTTATTTCAATTATAGTATGTTTGTTTGTTTTAAGACAGGGTCTCACATGTAGCTCTGGCTGTCCTGGAATTTACTATGTAGACCAGGCTGGCCTCAAATTCACAGAGACATTCATCTGCCTTTGCTTCCTGAGTACTGGTACTAAAGACATGCATCACCATGCCTGATTATTTTTTTTAATTTTTAAATGAGACATGAAGAAGACAATTACTAAATATAAACTTCATGAGTGACACAGAGTTAAACATGAGATTTCAAGTTTCTGGACAGTGCTCAGTACTCTGTCACTCCAACTGAGCTGACAATAAAATAAGACCACATCATCTACATTTTATATTGATCTTTAAAATTAATCAATGTGTAATTAAATAATTGATCCTAATTTTTTTATTCATCATTCCATTCAATTACATCTCAAATGATATCCCACTACCCGGTTACCCCTCCACAATCCCCCATCCCACATCCACCCTCTCCATCTTCCCTTTGCCTCCATGAGGGTGCTCTGACACCCACCCACCCTCTCCTGCCCCACCACTCCAGCATCCCCCTCCTCTGGGGCATCAAACCTCCACAGGACCAAGGGCCTCCCCTCCCATTGCTGTCAGGTAAGACCATCCTCTGCTCCATACATATCTGGAGTCATGGATCCCTTCTGTACATTCCTTGGCTGGTGATCTAGTCTCTGGGAGATCTGAGTAGTCCAGCCAGGCCATGTTGTTCTTTTTATGGGGTTGCAATCCATCTCCGCTCCTCCAGTCCTTCTGCCAGTGGGTCCTTGAGCTCAGTTTGATGATTAGCTCCAAGCATCCACATCTGCATTGGTCAGTTGCTGGCTGAACCTCCCAAGAAGCAGCCATATCAGGTTTCTGCCAGCAAGTGCCTCTTGATCCTAATAGCAGCAGTGTAGAGTTTGGTATCTGCAGACATGATGGATCCCCAGGTGGGGCAGTCCCCGGATCGCTTCTCCTTCAGTCTCCACTCCCTTTTTTGTCCCCTTTCTTCCTTTGGACAGGAACATTTCTGGGTTAATAACTTTGAGATGGATGGGTGCTCCTATCACTTAATCGGGTACTGGCCTCTGAGCTGGAGGTAGTCTCTACAGGTTCAATCGCCCCAATCTCTGTGCATTTCTGCTAAAGTCAACCCCATTGGGGGTTCTGGAAGCCTCTTTTCCTGGTGTCTGGGACCCTAGAGTGGCTATCCCCCGTTTCTTATCCCCCCCCCCCCGCTACATATTTTTATTCTATTTCCTGACCCCTGGTACCTCTCTCCCATCCCCTCCAGTGCCTGATCCTGCCCCATTATTTCCTCCCTCTCCTCTCTCCTTTCCAGGTCCCCCTCTCCCTCCACATCCTGAGATGATCCTGTTCCCCCCTCAAGGCAAGACTGAAGCAACCACACCCTGGCCTTCTTTCCTCCTAAGCTCCATATGGTCTGTGAGTTGAATCATGGGCATTGTGATCTTTCGGGTTAATATCCACTATCAGTGAGTACATACCATGTGTGCTCTTTTGTGACTAAGTTACCTCACTCTGGATGATATTTTCTAGTTCCACTCATTTGCTTGTGAAGTTCATGAAGTCATGTTTTAAATTGCTGAGTAGTACTCCATTGTGTAAATGTATCACATTTTCTGTACAGATTCTTCTGTTGAAGGACATCTGGGTTGTTTCCAGCTTCTGGCTATTATAAGACTGCTATGAACATAATGGAGCATGTGTCCTTGTTATATGTTGAAACATTTTAGGGTATATGCCCAGTAATGGTATAGTTGAGTGTTCAAGTAGAACTATTTTCAATTTTCTCATAAAGTACCAGATTGATTTCCAATGTGGTTGTACCAGCTTAGAGTCCCCCCAGCAATGGAAGAGTGTTCCTCTTTCTCCACATCCTTGCCAACATCTTCTGTCACCTGTATTTTTGATCTTAGCCACTCTGATAAGTTTGAGGGTGAATCTCAGAGTCAATTTGATTTGCATTTTCCTGATGACTAAGGATGTTGAACATTTCTTTAGGTGCTTCTCAGCCATTGGAGATTCCTCAGTTGAGCTCTGTACTCCACTGTTGAATAGAGTTATTTGGTTCTCTGTAGACTAACTTCTTGAGTCCTTTGTATATTTTAGATATTAGCCCTCTATCGGATGTGAGTTTGGTAAATATCTTTTCCCAATCTGTGGGTTGCCGTTTTGTCCTATTGATAGTGTCCTTTGCCTTATAGAAGCTTTTCAATTTTATATGATCGCATTTGTTGATTGTTGATCCTAAAGCATAAGCCATTGGTGTTCTGTTCAGGAAGTTTACCCTTGTGCTCAAGTATCTGAGGCTCTTCCCTACTTTCTCTTCATTTAGATACAGCATATCTGGTTTTATGTGGAGGTCATTGATCCACTTGGACTTGAGCTTTGTACAAGAGTTAAGAATGGATCAATTTGCATTCCTCTACATACAGACTGCCAGTTGAACCAGCACCATTTGTTAAAAATACTGTATTTTTTTCCACTGGATGGTTTTAGCTTCTTTGTCAAATATCAAATTACCATAGGTATGTGGGTTTATTTCTGGGTCTTCAATTCTATTTCATTGATCTACCTGTCTGTCTCTGTACCAATACCATGCAGTTTTTTTTACCACTATTGCTTTATCATATAGCTTGAAGTCAGCGATGGTGATTCCCCTAGAAGTTCTTTTTATTGCTGAGAATAATTTTCGCTATCATGGGATTTTTGTTATTCCAAATGAATTTGAGAATTGCTCTTTATAACTCTATGAAGAATTGAGCTGGAATTTTGATAGGGATTGCATTAAACCTGTAGATTGCTTTCAGTAAGATGGCTATTTTTACTATATCAGTCCTGCCAATCCATGAGCATGGGAGATCTTTCCATCTTCTGGGGTCTTCTTCAATTTCTTTCTTCAGTGATTTGAAGTTCTTGTCATACAGATCTTTCACTTGTTTGGTTAGGGTTACACCAAATACTTTATGTTATTTATAACTATTGTGAAGGGTGTTTTTTCCCTAATTTCTTTCTCTGCTCATTTATCCTTTGAGTAGTGGAAGGCTACTAATTTGGTACAGTTAATTTTATATCCAGCCACTTTGCTGAAGCTGTTTATCAGCTGTAGGAGTTCTCTGGTAGAATTTTTGGGGTTGCTTCTATATACTTTCATATCATTTGCAAATTGTAATATCTTGACTTTCTTCTTCCCAATTTGTATCCCTTTGATCTCCTTTTGTTGTCTAATTGCTCTGGCTAGAACTTCAAGTACTATACTGAATATGTAGGGAGAGAGTGGGCAGCCTTGTCTTGTCCCTGATTTTAATGGGATTGCTTTGAGTCTCTCTCCATTTAATTTGATGTTAGCTATTGGTTTGCTGTATGTTGTTTTTATTATATTTAGGTATGAACCTTGAATTCCTGATCTCTCCAATACTTTTAACAAGAATGGGTGTTGTATTTTCTCAAAGGCTTTTTCAGTATCTAATGTCATGATCATGTGTTTTTTTTTTCCTTTGATCTGTTTATATTGTGGATTACCTTCATGGATTTCCATATGTTGAATCATCTCTGCATTCCTAGAATGAAGCTTACTTGATCATGGTGAATTGTTGTTTTGCTATGTTCTTGAATTTGGTTTGCAAGAATTTTGTTGATTACTTTTGCATCAATATTCATGAGGGAAATTGGTCTAAAGTTCTCTTTCTATTTTGGGTCTTTTTGTGGTTTAGGTATCAGTGTAACATTGGTTTCACTTAAAGAAATTGGTAGTGTTCCTTCTATTTCTATTTAATGGATAGTTTGAGGAGTATGGTATGAGGTCTTCTTTGAAGGTCTGATAGAATTCTGCATTAAAACCATCTGGCCCTGGTCTTTTTTTGGTTGGAAGATTTCTAGTGACTGCTTCTATTTCCTTGGGATTGTCTCAATGGTTTATCTGATCCTGATTTAACTTTGGTACCTGGTATCTGTCTAGAAAATCATACATTTCATCTAGATTTTCCAGTTTTGTTGAATATAGACTTTTGTAACAGAATCTGATAATTCTTTCAATTTCTACAGTTTCTGCTGTTATATCTCCCTTTTCATTTCTGATTTTGTTCATTTGAATACTGTGTCTGTACCCTCTAGTTAGTTTGGCTAAGGGTTTGTCTTTTCGTTGATTTTCTCAAAGAACCAGCTCCTAGTTTTGTTGATTCTTTGTATAGTTCTCTTTGTATACTTCATTGATTTCAGCCCTAGTTTGACTATTTCCTGCTGTCTACTCCTCTTGGGTGGATTTGCTTGTTTTAGTTCTAGAGTTTTTAGATGTGCTATTAAGCTGCTAGTATATGCTCTCTCCAGTTTCTTTTTGGAGGCACTCAAGGCTATGAGTTTTCCTCTTCGCACTGATTTCATTGTGTCCTATATGTTTGGGTATGTTGTCCTTTCATTTTCATTAAATTCTAAAAAGTCTTTAATTTCTTTCTTTATTTCTTCCCTGACCAAGTTATCATTGAGTAGATAGTTGTTCAGCTTCCGTGTATATGTGAGCTTTCTGTTGTTTTTGTTGCTATTGAAGACCAGCCTTAATCCGTGGTGGTCTGATAGGATTTTTGGGATTAATTCAATGTTTTGTATCTGTTGAGGTTTGCTTTGTGACTGATTATATGGTTGATTCTTGAGAAGGCACCATGAGGTTCTGAGAAGAAGGTATATTCTCTTGTTTTAGGGTGAAATGTTCTGTAGATATCTGTTAAATCCATTTGGTTCATAACTTCTTTTAGTTTCACTCTGTCTCTGTTTAATTTCTGTTTCCATGGTCTTTGCGTTGTTGAGAGTGGGATATTGAAGTCTCCCACTATTATTGTGTAAGGTTCGATGTGTGCTTTGAGCTTCAGTAATGTTTCTTTTACAAATGTGGGTACCATTGCATTTTGGGCATAAATGTTCAGAATTGAGAGTTCATCTTGGTAGATTTTTCCTTTGATGAGTATGTTGTGCCTCTCCCCATCTTTTTTGATAACTTTTGTTTGAAAGTCTATTTTATTAGATATTAGAATGGCTACTCTAGCTTGTTTCTTATGGCCATTTTCTTGGAAAAGTTTTTTTTCTAGCCTTTCACTTTGAAGTAGTGTCTGTCTTTGTCACTGTATTGTGTTTCCTGTATGCAGCAAAATGCTGGATCCTGTTTAAGTATCCAGTCTGTTAGCCTATGTCTTCTTATTGGGGAATTGAGTCCATTGATGTTGAGAGATACTAGGGATTAATGGTTGTTGCTTACTGTTATTTTTGTTGTTAGATGTAGAATTATGTTTGTGTGTTTCTCTTCTTTTGAGTTTGTTGTGAAAAGATTAATTTCTTGCTTTTTTGGGTATACTTCCCCTCCTATGTTGGACTTTTCCTTCTATTTTTCTCTGTATGGCTGGATTAGTGGAAAGATATTGTTTAAATTTGGTTTTGTCTTAGGATACCTTGGTTTCTCCATCTATGGTAATTGAGAGTTTTTCTGGATATAGTAGTCTGGGCTGGCATTTTTGTTCTCTTACAGTGTGTACAACATCTGCCTAAGATCTTCTGGCTTTTAGAGTCTCTGTTGAGATGTCTAGTGTAATTCTGATAGGTCTTCCTTGATATGTAACTTGACTTTTTTCCCTTATCACTTTCAATATTCTTTCTTTGTTATGTGCACTTGGTGTTTTAATTATTATGTAATAGGTGGAATTTCTTTTCTGGTCTCATCTGTTTGGTGTTCTGTAGGCTTCTTGTATGCTTATGGACATCTCTTTCTTTAGTTTAGGGAAGTTTTCTTCTATAACTTTGTTGAAAATATTTGCTGGCCCTTTGAGTTGGGAATCTTCACTCTCTTCTATACCTATTATCCTTAGGTTCTGTCTTTTCATTGTGTCCTGGATTACCTGAATGTTTTGAGTTAGGAACTTTTTGCTTTTTGTATTTTTCTCATCTGCAATGTTGATATCTTCTCTTGTATTCTGTTGCTGATGCTTGCATCTCTGACTCCTGCTCTCTTTCCTGGGTTTTCCATCTCCCTGCTGTCTCCCTTTGTGTTTTCTTTAATGTTTCTATTTCAATTTTTAGATTCTGAAGAGTTTTGTTCAATTTCTTCTCTGGTTTGATTGTCTTCTCCTGTATTTCTTTAAGGGATTTATGTGTTTCCGCTTCAAGGGCTTCTACTTGTTTACTTGTGTTCTCCTGTATTTCTTTAAGGGAGTTATTTATGTCCTTCTTAAAGTCTTCTATCATCTTCATGACATGAAAACTTAGATCTGAATCTTGCCTTATAGGTGTGTTGGGATATCGAGGGCTTGCTGTGGTGGTAGGACTGGGTTCTGATGTTGCCAAGTCATATTTGTTTCTGTTGCTTACATTTTTGTGCTTGCCTTTTGCCATCTGGTTATTTATGGAGTTAACTGGCCTGTCTGTCTCTGACTGGAGCCTGTCCTTTCTGTAAGCCTGTGAGCCTGTGAGCCTGAAATCCTGTGGTCCTGAATGTGCTGCAACTGGGGTGTGGGCTGTCTGTGTTTGAATCTGGAGCAGAGGCTCTGCTCCGAGCACAGGTGCAAACCAGAAGGTGCAAGAGTCTCTGGCAGGGTGGGGTATCTGCCTCCTGGGGTCCCAGGGCACCTGGTATGATGATTATTGAGGGTCTCACGTGTGATCCTGTATGTGTCAGAATACCTCGGGAGTCGAGCTTCAACTGGGTTGTGAGCTATGTGGGTTTGGATCCAAGCAGAGGCTCTGCTCCAGGCACTGGTGCAAACTAGAACAATTGATCCTAATTTAATAGTTCCATATTACAGCAGTTGGTTCAGACAATACACAGGGTGTTTAGACTCTCTTTCATAATAATCTTGGCTCAGTATTCCATCTCCATGTCACTTATGTTCTGACATCTAGGAAGTAAGACAGTTGGCAGAAGATGGGATTTCAATCCATATAACCCTTCCATTGGCATACAATTCTTTAGTTATGTAGGATAATACTTTAAAATATTACCTTGTATTCCTTGGTCCGGGCCTCATTTATTCATCTTAAACATTTATTCATTGCTCTAGGAAAGATATAACCTGCCACTAGGCTAAATGAAAAAGATAAATGGAATCAATTCTTATTGAAAATGCCTGGTTTTCCAGGAGGAAGGAGCAAAATAATAATAATAATAATAATAATAATAATAATAATAATAATAATAAACAGTAGTCCCAAGGGTACACTTAATAAAAAAAACCCAGGACATCTAGTTTGTTCCAAACTAAACTAAGTCTCTGCACACTGGAAGGAATACTGTGGAGCAGGAGCAATGAGAGTCTGTGAGTTGGCAACATTTGGCTATTTGGATAACTTAAGATAAAACAGCAGTGCACTTTTTTTTTCATTAGACCCTACTTTTTTTTTTCTTTTGAGCTTCTGATCTTTGGATTTTGATTTCATAATAAAATTTAAACTGTCCATGTGAAGTTTTCTAATCAGCCTACTGAAACAAACTGACAATAGACAGAAACCAGAACAATAGACACACAAAATATTACACGTGTACAAGACCATGCAAAAGAGGAAACACACAGGAGAACCACATAGTTGAAACTTAAATATACATCTTCCCAAGATGGATAGAAAGATGGGTAGGTGATCAGATCTAGAGGCTTTTAAAAGTATAATGTGATGGCCACCCATGGTTGACAACTGAATTTAGAATCACCCAGGAGATATACTCTAGTCGTGTCTGCGAGGGTATTTCCAGAGAATAACTGAGGAGGAAAGATGTATGCTGAAAAGGAGAAACATCAACCTATGAACCGGAATCATGGCCTGGAAAACAAAATTAAACAGGAAAAATCAAGCTGAGCTAGCATTCATCTCTCTTCTTTCTGTTACTGAATGGATGCAGTACAACCAGTGGCCAAATGTTCTTGCTGCCACATTTTTGCTCACCATGGTGCACTCTACCCTCAACCTGTAAACCAAATGGATCTTTCTTGTGTTGCTTTTGCTTTGGCTACATAATCCCTTTTAGGAGAAACAAATGGTCCAGATTCCTGCTCAAGAAAAAGTCCCTCTGGACTCTCACAGACAGAGGTATCAATAACTTAAAGAGGGGTAAGAGAAAAACCTGCCGCATGAAGGAAGGTCCTCTTACTATGCACATACAGTCTCTACTGTACAAGTCCCATAAAAACAGAGGGTTTGCTTAGCATAAGGAGGTGGATGGACATGGTTCACTCTTCTTTTCTATGAGTCTTCTCTGGATGAGTTTTTAGGGAAAGACTCTACTCATTCTGCTTTTAGAAGAACTTTGTTTAGTCTTATCTGGAAACTTCAGAAAAGCTTCTTTTGGGGAAGGAATGGGAGAAGGTTGCAATTTCTATGGCCTCCTAGTTTATCCTACTTTAGTCAAAATGGTAAACATGTCTAAGAGCATGTAAACACTTTAAATTGTTTTTTGAGCTCCAATAATTTCGTACACTTCAGGGATTCTCCCTTGTCCTAAAGAATATATTTTCTTTGCTTATTACTTGGTTCCTGGCAGAAGGTCCTATAATAAAAAGCAGATTGAAAAGAAAAATAGACATTTATTTATTATTTTTTAACACACAAAACTTCATAAGGAAGTGAAAATCTGAATGTTTGTTGAATGCTAGGTCTGATGTGTAAGTAAATAGTCATGAAAGGTGATCAATGGAAGGTCATGTTCTGTGAGAGAATATCCTCTCAAGGCATGTATGTTTTCAGAGATATTGCATGGCTTTTCTGGGGAGATGTATAGAAATGCATAGTCACCCTAAGATGGACATGCCAAAGTGATGAGGCCAAGTCCAGCTTCATGAACTAATAAAATTGTTACTGGAGTATTTAGTTAAAAGCATGGGCTCTGGCAGCCCTAATAAGGTAGACTCAGACATCTTTTGCCAGTATGCCTATTAAAGAGATGAGTAATGAAGAAGAAAAAAAATAGAGAAAGATTTGTTCAACCTGGCCACACTGGAAAAGAGGAAAGGGTTCAGTGACCTAGCCTGTCTTTGGAACACTGTTATGGGCTTTAGGCTTAGAGAAAGGATTGGGACATACCAGTCCTGGGAACATGGACAGGTTAATCACTGTTTCAGCCTTGTTGATAAAGGGACAAGATGACTCTCAGTTGATCACTTCTGTTTAAGATGAGACCTCACCATCAATGGATAATTACATCTGCAGTAGAACAGGCTGTTGTGCCTGCAGACAGGAGCCTAGTATGGCTCTCCTCTGACAGGCTCTACCAACAGCTGACTGAAACAGATGCAGATACTCAAGCCAAGTACTGGACGAAGGTTGGGGACTCCTATGGAGGAGTTAGGGGAAGTATTGAAGGAACTAAAGGGGATGGCAACTCCATAGGAAGACCAACAGTGACAACTAACCTGGATCCCTGGGAGCTCCCAGAGACTGAGCCACCAATCAAAGAGCATACACAGGCTGGCCCAGAGCCCCCAGCACATATCTAGCACAGGGCTGCCTTGTCTGGCTTCAGTGAGAGAGAGAGGATATGCCTAATCTTGTAGAGACTTGATGCTCTAGGATGGGGGCAACATCTGGGGAGGTCCCTCTCAGAGATGAAAGGGGAGTAGGGGAAGAACTCTTCAAAGGGGATGGGTGCAGCATTTGGGTTGTAACTAAATTAATAATTAATTTTTAAAAAGGTTCTGCTCCTACTGAAGTCCAAGATGACATGTAGGACAATGACTTATCTCCATCCCTTCAGCCTTGAAGGGGATGAGACAGGCAAGACAGACACTCTTTGTGTGATTTACATGCTGACCTGCAGAGGTAAGCATCTCACAGATACAGAATGAAGGCAAAGATATCAGGCTTTCATTCTGTATTTCTTAGCTATGGCATACAGCACCAAGTGAAAAACTGGAGCTCTTTTTGTTGTAGTTGTTGTTGACAAAGCAGTTCTAAATACTCTTTCAATCCCTGATTTGTGTCTGAACATTGCTCAGTCTTGAGGGAACTAGGGTGTCAGACAATCTAGCTTTTAAGTTTTCTGGCCTAGTGATAACTAGAAGCTGGGAAAAGGATGAGTTGTTGGGATGGATGAAGCACAAAGTGCATAAGCCTAACTATGGAGGCAGAATACAGCAAGGATCAAAAATCAGAAGGCTCTTAATTAAAATAAATAGTATAGAAAGTCTTCTGTCCTATTAATAGCTTTGCATGAGGACTAATAAGAAGGAAATCCAGTGGAAGGTATTTGGTGCCAAGTAACCATGCATAAGGACTCTCCTTTCATGGCTGGAGGACTTGCACAATCTACTCTGGTTTTGTTGTCTTTGAGACAGTATCTTGGCATATAACATAGATTGCCTTCAAAGTTACAATTGTCCTGCTTCAGCCTCACAAGTTCTGGGATTACAGGTATAACCTGTCATTCTCAGAATGACTTCATTTTGATTCTGACAGTGTCTGCCCTTGTCTCTCAACAATTTCCTCTAAAGATATCACTGGTTAACCATCCCATTATTTGGTCTCAATGGTCCCTCCTCTATGATATGAGGTAAGTCCTTGTTGATATAATCTCACATGTGAAAAGAGGTGTAAAACATAGCAAAAAGTTAGTGTCAATAAAATCTATATGTTTTGTTTTTTTTTTTTTTTTTTTTGGCAAGTCCAAGCAACTAAGAAGTATAGAAAGAGTAGATCTCTTACACTGTGCTTACCTGGAGTCCATTGTCAACTTTACATTTATCTGTCCTGTGGGTGATATTCTAGTATTTGCAAAATGCCACTCAGATTATTTGCTATAAACTGTGATTCTGCAGCTGTGCTATAAACAGACAACAACTGCAATTTTCAAGGGAAATAACGAGATGCAGCCAATGAAAGCAAATAGCTAAAGAATTAGTTTTCAGTGGGTTTCATTGTAAATAGTTTAGAAAACAGTCAGAAATGTGCCTGACAAAAGACTTAGAAATAGCCATTGTGAACAAACTTTAGCAATCAGCAAAACAGTTTTATTATTTCTTTCATATGTAGCATATTGGGATGATAATTATGATTGACAGCCATAGACCAAGATCATCAAGTTGTCTTCCCAGAAGTTCTTTACGATTTTTCAGTTTAATAAGTGAAATAATCTATTAAAAAGTCTATCTTTATATATAAATAAACACAGACCTTTCTGACTAAAGAACAATTATAGGTAGTTTTTGTAGGTGAGCAATGTCCACTGTCTTTAACAATTAGACAGATACTATTTGAAGTGCATAGTGTTTAGATTTATGTAACCATCTTTGTTTAAAGATGATTGTCCTTATACAGTGAAGACACATGGCCACAAGCCTAGGAAAGGTTAGCCAACTGGCACTTTTAGTTTGGAGGACAATGGCTTGGAACAGCATCATCCTAAGCTTTGGAGTTTACAGACTTATGCATTTTCAAACAAGGAAGTACTGCTTCTATTTTTGAAGCAAACATTAAGCTTTGGCTTGGCATTATGATCAGGCTATCAAACCAACAAAAATGAAAACCTCAGACCTCTCACAACTTTGGGAAACTATGCTTAGTACATGCCTAGTGCCTGGCACAAGCACGATGTGCAAGTACATCTCACATGTACTGTGGCAAGGTGGTTGACTGCTCAAGGCAAGCAAAGGTAGACCATATTTTATACAGCTGAAGCTCCCAAAGGGTGAGAGCACTGATAACAAGTAGCATAAACATCACCAACTAAATGAGCTGTTTTAGTACTTTATTGATGGAAAGAGAGGCATAAGCAAAACCACACAGCAGCCTCACATGCATTCAACTCTGAAAACTTTTGCATAGTATTTGATGAAGTTCAGATATGCAGCTTTAAACACTTCTAGTCAAACACACTTATGTTAAATGTTATGTTAAAGTCTCATTAAAATAATTGTTTGTAAAGTAGTTATTTAAATGATTCACACAACCATTCTTGAATGAAGCTTAAGCTTAAGACTCAGTTTCCCAAATAGTCAAAGACTGGAAAGAACCAGTAAAAACCAAGTAATAATGTTTATAAAACACAAACTCTTGTCCGATAAGCTAGTTTTTGCAAAGCTTGCTAATAGCAAAACGTTTTTAAAAGAAAACCTGTTGCCTTGGAGACAGAGGATCACGTTCCAGATTTGTAGCCATGTGTTAAAATTTGAACTTAGAAAATACTTTAGATAATTTACATTTGGAAACACCTTTTGCAAAAATTTGAATCTAATAAAAATCATTTTAATAAAGCAAAATGCATCACTCTCATAACTATTCTTGCTATGACAGCTTAAATCTCTTCATACATTCTGCAGTACAATTGTACATGGTAATTAAAATTTTAACTGTAATTATCTTACCAAACACACAATAAACTCATCTGAAACATCTCTGTACATTAGCAAAGTATGAAAACTACATTTCTTACTCATCTCGGATAATATACTTAGATTCTTGACTTTTAGGCATTTCTCTGTCTTTTTAAGAAAATTTACTTCTGGTTTTCTCATTTACCCCTCTAAATCTGTCACAGCCACCATGTCATTCCTGAAGTTAAAACCTTCAGGAATTGGAATTATAAAAACAAAGTTAATATATGTTAAATGGAAATGGGTAAAAACAATTTATGCTTTTTATTTATTTTATTTAGTTTTACTAAGAAACACTGGTCTTGAAATAACATGAAGTTCGAGGGGAGTTTGGGTCACTTTTTACATTCATAACATTCCTTCAGCTCGAGTACAACTGAGGCTCCATTTTCTCTTGGTCCTAGAGATCATTCTATGTCTTCTTTACTAAATCATAGGACTTCATAGAACATGGTTTGCTTGTTAAACATGTTTATTGTTATTATTATTATTAATTATTATTATTATTATTATTATTATGTTGTTGTTGTTGTTGTTGTTGTTGTGGATAGTTAGATATCTATGTTTAAAAAGCTCAGAATATGTGAATTGACCTAAAGTGCTGACTTTCAAGCTCTAAGTTTTAATAATTAATTTTGTCTGTATGATGCAAAATGAAAACAATTATGTCTACATTTGGCCAGTGCTTCACTGAAACAGAACTGTTGCCTTTAATTTCCTTCTTTCCTTTATGCTTTCCATGTGTGTGTATAGCCCGTGAATGTGTGTGTGTGTGTGTGTGTGTGTGTATGTGTGTGTGTGTGTGCACACGTGTGTGCATGTTTGTACGTATGTGTACATTCTCGTTGAGGCCTAAGACCAACAGTGTCATCCTCAATCACTTTCTACATCATGTATTAAGTAGGGTCTCTTCAGGAACCTGAACCTAATCCATTAGGTAACTCTAGATAACTAGCTTTTTCCACGGATCCCCTGTATCTAACACTTGTACACTGGAGTCACAGTAGAGACAATAGACCTGCCTAGCTTTTTACAAGGTTCTGGGGATCCTTATACTGATTCTTTTCCTTGTGTGGCAAGTGTTTGATCCACTTAGCTATCTTTGAAAGCCTTATTTTGTATTTACTTATTTAGATTGAGGTTTGTTATGTAGTCCAAACTAGTCTTAAAGCTATGATTCTCTTGCCTCAATTTCCCCAGAGCTGAATGTACAGGTGTGTATTCTCAGCAAGTAATGTTGACATCTTGACACAAATACATAGTCTTCAAAAAGTGTCAATTAAGACACTATGTTTACCTAAATCCACAAATTAATCCTACAAGGTAAAACACACACCGTAGGGATTAGAAGACACCACTATCCTCCTTCAGCATGATTAAACATTCAACAAGGCGACTAGCATATAAATGACTCACTTAATCTGGCTAAGGATGATGAAAGGATCAGGAAGCAAGTGATAGAGCAGAGGACCACTTGACTGGAGCAAGACATCAGAACCAATGCTAACAGAACAGAGGAGAACCAACAGGAAACTAGCTCTAGAATTTTGTCTTGATTTGATTCATTTTAAGACTTTAGAAAAATAAACTTCATTACCTAAAATTTTTAATAAGCCTGTTGTTTGAGACTTTGAATTTCAAGCATTAAAGATTTCCAGAATGTTGCAAAAAAAAAAAAAAAAAAAAAAAAAAAGATGAAAGCTACCAGGGTACACTGTTTTTAAAGCCAAAGATACAATCATATCTCACATTCTTATTCTAATGTTCACATCCTGTAGGTGTATATTTTTCTCAACCTGCTTTTATAAGGGTTTAACCACCTCTCTAGCCCACCATCCACCAAAGATAGTAGGAAAGAAAGGTTATTAGGATAGGGGAGAAGTGGACCTGTTTAGAAATAGTTCTTTGGGGCAATTCCAATCTTCAATGTTCTCAGTCCTGACCACTAGCAAACACCAAACATGAATCAGCAGCTGCAGACCAGTCCACTGGGCAGATACCATACACAAATCAGCAGCTTCTGTCCAGTCTACTTGGCAGACACACCACACAAATCAGCAAGAACAGTTTAATTCAGAAGAAACCACAAGGCTCTCCAACCAGTCTGAGTCCAAGGACGTGGCAAGAAGCCACAGAAACCTCATGAGAGAGTTTCTCTCTATGACGGACTTCACCACAAGCAAAGCCCAGCAACACTATGTAAGGTGAACCAATACATGGGTATCATCAGCGAAGATAGCAAGCAAGGTGGAGCAAAGTAAACTAATACTCAAGTTCCCACTTTCCGTGGGATCATATTCATATTCTTTGTAAACATCACACGTCTTTTCATGTGTCTGCTGTAGTAAAACATCCTTTCACCTGTGTCTGCTTCACAGAAATACTCTTTCACATGTCTGGTTTAGCAAAACATCATTTGACATAAATGACTTTCCAAAGAAACTAGAAGCTTCCACTTCAATATCCTATTATGCTTTAGATACCAGTTAATCTTATATCTGTATTCCCTTATCTTCCATGGTAAAGGAGGGCTCTGACTCACACATGCATAACGCAGTTGGGTTCAGTATCTGATGACTGAGCCAAACACAGATTTCTACTGAGAAAAAATATGTGTCAATACTGAACATATTCAGTGTAACAAATATTTATATAGCAATTTTTAACTGAACTAGGTATTTGGAGTCATCTAGGAAACAGATAAAATTTCTTGCATCCAAGAAAATGCAAAATGAAAATATTGGGTCATTGAATATTGAAAGGGTTATGCAACCAAAGACATTGTTATCCACATGGATCCAGCAACTAACCCAGATATCAACGTATAACTGCATTTTTTGTAGAAGTTTCTTCTATTGCCACCTGAAAGGGTGATTGGATATCGAAATTTCAATACAGTGAATGAAAAAGCATCTCTTTCTAACCATACTGTGAATGATATAATGGGTGCCTTTGAATCTAGCCATTCTTTATTATTATTATTATTATTATTATTATTATTATTATTATTATTCTCTCATACAATACATCCCAACCCCAGTTTCCCTTCTTTACACTCCTTCCAACTTCTTTCTCCCTTTTAACCCAGATCCACTGTTCCTACATTTCCCTTCAGAAAAGAGCAGGCCTCCCAGAAATATGAGTTAAACAAGATACAGTAAGACTAGGTGCCAACCTAGTCTTGTTTTGCTAGGCAAAACAACCCAGTAGGAGGAAAGGGGTTCCGCAGCAGGCAAAAGAGTTAGAGGCACCTTCATTCCCACTGTTAGGAATCCCACAAAAACACCACGCTAACAAACATAACACTCTGTAAAGAACCTAGCACAGACTGATGCTGGCTCTGATTACTGCTTCAGTCTTTCTGAGACCCTATAAACATTGCTTAGTTGATTCTACAGCCCATGTTCTCCTGTTCTTGACCCCTCTGGTTTCTATACTTCTTCCTACTCCTATTTTGCAGGGTTTTCCTGAGTTCCAAGGGGAGGGACTCAAGATGTCCAGTTTAGGCTCTCTTACCACCAAATGTTTGGCTCTGAGTCTCTGTATCTGCTCCCATAAGCTGCCAGAGGAAGCCACTCTGATGATGATTGGGCTAGGCACAGATCTATAAGTATAGCAGAATATCGTTAGGAATCATTTCATTGATTTTTTTTTTTCCTAGGTATCTGGGCTTTCTGACTTCGGGCTTCTATTCATCCAGGCAGTGTCAAGGATAGGCTCCCTCTTGAGGTGTGAGTTTCAAATTGGTCCAGTCTTTGGTTGATCTACTAGTTCTATACCTCCAATGCCCCAGATCATCCTGCAGGCAGGATAGATTGTAGGTTGAAGATTTTGTGGTTGGGTTGGTATCTCAAACCCACCACTGGAAGTTGCAAGGTTACAAAAAATGTCCTATGTAGGCTCCATTCTAGGAGTCCTTGATAGGGTCACCTCATTGAATTCTGGGAGTTTCTACTACACTTGGTTTCCATATCACCTTCCAAATGTCCTTCAATTCCTGTAGTCTTTCCCCATACTCTTTTTCTCCTTCCCTTCTACCACCCCCACCTAATCCCTCCTGTTCCCATTCCCACCCACCCACAGTCCACCTGCAAAATCTATTCTATTTTCCTTACCCAAGGATATTCATGAGTCTCCTCTTGAGATTTCCTTGTTACTTAGCCTTTCTGCATCTGTGGATTGTAGCATGATTACCATTTACTTAACAATTAATATCCACTTATAAGTGAATACATGCCATGTTTATCCTCCTGGGTCTGAATTACCTCACTTGGGATAATTTTTTTTTTCTAGTTTCATTTATTTGCCTGCAAGTTTCATGATGTTATTTTTTAACAACAGAGTAATAGTCCATTGTGTGAATGTACAACATTTTCTTCATTGTTCAGTTGAGGGACATTTAGGTTGTGTTCAGCTTCTGCCTATTATGAATAAAGCTGCTATGAACATAATTAAGCAAGTAGCTTTGTGGTGGGGTGCAGTGTTTTTTGGGTATATGCCTAAGAGTGGTACAGCTGGGTCTTGAGGTAGACTGATTCCCAGTTTTCTGAGAAACTGCCATATTGATTTCCATAGTGCCTGTACAAGATTGCACTCCCACCAGCAATGAAATAGTGTTCCCCTTGTTTCACATTATTTGCAGCATGAGCTGTCACTTGTTTTATTGGTCTTAGTCATTCTGACAGGTATAAGATAGAATCTCAAATTAGTTTTGATTTGCATTTCCCTGATGGCTAAGGATGTTGAACATTTCTTTAAGTGTTTCTCAACCATTTGAAATCCCTCTTTTGAGAATTCTGTTTGGATCTATACCCCATTTTTAACTGGATTATTTGGATTGTTGATATTTAGTTTCTTGGGTTCTTTATATATTTGGGCTATTAGCCCTTTTTTGGATGTAGTTGTAGAGTTGGTAAAAAATGTTTCCCATTTGTAGGCTGCCTAAATGTCCTATTGATGGTGTCCTTTGCCTTGTAGAAGATTTTTAGTTTCATTAAGTCACATTTATTTATTGTTGATCTTAGTGCCTATGCTATTGTTGTTCTGTTCAGGAAATTTCTACTGTGCCAATGAGTTTAAGGCTATTCCCCATTTTATCTTCTATTATGTTCAATGTATCTGGTTTTATGTTGAGGTCTTTGATACACTAGCACTTGAGTTTTGTGCAAAGTGATAAGTATGGATCTATTTGCATTCTTTTACATACACACATCCATTTAGAGCAACATCATTTTTTGGAGATGCTTTCTTTCTCTATTGTGACTTTCTGGCTTCTTTATCAAAAAATCAGGCTGGGGAATGTGCTTTCAGCCTAACATGCAAACTAAAAAGGATTTTAAATAACAAAGGAGACATCAGTTTAACAGAAAAGAGAGGAAATTTTCAGGACATCAAAGTGAATATCTAGTAGATTTAGAAAAAAAAAACAATACATTAAACATTGCCATACAAACTGTAAGGATCCTATACCCTTTGACACCAATGTGAACATTAAAAAATGTTTCTAAGGAGTCTGTTGCTGAGCCTAGAAGCACACATTTCTCTAGGGAAGATTCAGAAAACTCTTTTTGTAAAGTCCAAGTTCATAAATATCTAGATGTCGTGGTCTTTTTTTCTCTTTTCCAACCACATAAATTTCCACACTTCAGCAACAACACAGCTATGAACTTTGTAATTGAGTGGATATAGCTTCGTTCCTATAAAATATCATTTGCAAGAGCCACACTGCAAAGCAGATGATGTGCACTATGATGCCCCTGTACCATAGAACATTATTTTATATTTTGTATCAATATCCTGCTCATCACAAACTGTAGAGAAAAGACAGTATACCCAAAGTGGTCTTTTATCTTTCCAATAATGTTCTAATGTAAATTTTTAAAAATTAGGTGTTTTACTTTAGGATTTCTAGTTCTATGATAAGATACTAGGACCAAAACCAACTTGGGGGCGGGGAGAAGGGTGTATTTCATCTTTTTTTTTTTTTTCCATGATCCCAGCCAGTTCTGAAGCTGAGGTAGGTTTATATTTTCCCAGTCCACTTTTATACCATTTTAATTACATGCAAGCAATAAAGTCAAGCAGTACACTAAAGACAAATAATCAAAGAACAAGCAAGGCAATAAACAAAGTTTCATTATCACTCCCATGTTCACTGTTTCTAAGGGCTTATCAGGATGACCAAAATATCTGAGCCTACTTCCCTGTCCTAGCCTAAAGTCATATTCATGCCTGAAGCCTACTTCTTTGTTGTACCCTAAAATCAGATTCCTGCCTGAGCTTACTTCCCAGTCATGGCCCATGGTCAAATTCCCACCTGAAGCCCACTTCCTTGCCCTGGCCCAATGTCAAATTCCTGGAAGCAGCCCCAAAAGCTCTCCATATCTCCCCCTTTTTTATCTCATAATTAAGACTGCAACTGCCTTAGGTTGTTCTGACAAGAATGACTTCCTTACATGTTATAGATAAGTTGTTCATGCTCTAGTAAATAACCTACCACTCCTGAAGTGGAAATTTCTGGTTTCTTTAGAGACTCAGGTGTGTCATGTTTTTCTGGAACCTGTTTTATGAGAGAATGTTTTTACTGAAGCAGACACATAATGGGATGTTTTGCTGAGAACAAACACATGGTATTTTTCTGGAAGCTACCTGGAAAAAGAATATGTGATGTTTTGCTCGAGCAGATGCTTGAGAGAACACGTGATGTTTGGAAAGCATATAAATATAACATAATAGACAGTGGACGATGCTGTGTAGCATTGGTTCACCTTGCCACTGTTTGCTGATCATTTGTTGTGACTTCTTAGAGAAAAATGCACCAAAGAACTTCTGGTGCTTCTTGCCATTTCCAAGGGCTCAGGATGCTTGTCAGAACCTCACAGGGTTTTGTTGTTGCTGTTGTTGTTGTTGTTGTTGTTGTTGTTGTTGTTTGGTTGGGTTTTTTTGATTGAACTACCTTTGATGATTCATATGAACTGAACTGCTGATACAGATTGGATTTGCCCCAAAGAACTATTTCTAAATATGTCCACATCCCCTTTGCCCTGTTAACTTTTCCTTTCCTCTAACTCTAGTGCGCGGTGGACTACAAGGGACTTAAAACATCTAAGTACACTTATTAAAGTAGGTTTTGAATAATATAAGCCTACACACTCCTAGCCAAACAACCACTTACCAAAACAACCCAGAATTAAACTCAGTGGTTGCACAAACAAAAAAGCATAAAAATAAGAGGGGATTTCCTGGAAGAAGGGTTTAATGGGAAGAAGAAGAGGCATGAGAGAGGGTAATGGACATGAAAATGACTAAAATTCACATATATGAAATGACAAAAGAATAAAATATAAATAAATTGATGTAGGCATGTGTTTATAGAAGCCACCTTTGCCAATATTTGCAAAGGAACTTCTTGTAATAAAACTGATGGAGAGAAAAACGTCCATCAAGCCCAACACTTTCCTATTGTGAACTCTGAGCTCTACCATGAAGCTTTTCATGTTTGTGTTTTACCTAATCTTTAGTCAAGCCTCTGTCACAAGCAAAATTCTAAATTATCAGCTAAGTAAATTTTATTTATATAATATTTACCACATAGATGATTCTACCACTGAAATTATTCACCATATTATCTATGTTGTACTGTGACTATAATATAAACCCTTTGCAAATTTATTATAAATATCTATATGGATTCCTGAAAAGATAAATGTTTTAAAAATAATTCTTAAAACTATCACCATTATAAATATTCAAAAGAATACTTCACAATTCTGTACAACTTCAAAAACAAAATATTCTTGTTTTAAATGGTTCTTTATTACTATGCTGTGAGGTAGCATTATAACTAAGAAAGTTATTATTGTCTTGGTTTTCTAAATGTAGTAACCTAATGTATAAGTCTGTAGGCCTCCTATAGCTAGTAAAACTCTTCAGTATAGTCTTCCCTTGACCACAACTCTCTCTTTTATACATATGATGATATTAGGGTTATTTATTTATTTATTTTCTTCATCTTTGTTAGACTCTCAGCTCTGAGTTACTTTTCTGATGTTATTTTCTCTATTCATGGCTACCCTTGTCAACTTGATTGGCTTTAGGGACACCTAAAAGATCAGTAAAGTACACTTCTCTTTGTATTTATAAGGGTAATTCCTGGGAAGATTAATGTGGGCATATGGTTTCCCTTAATGTGAATGGAACCACCCCATAGGCTAGGGGTCTGAACAAAATCAAGGCAGAAGAAGGAAGAACCCTGTAATCAGGAATTGTCTCTGCTCCATGGTTACCATGATGTAACTTATTCTTTCTCATTATGCCCTCCCCACTATGATGGACCAAAGCATATGCAATCATAAACTAAAACAAATCTTTCTAAAGTTTCCATTCTCAGGTTATTTGTCACAGTGACAACAACTGACTAAAACACTCTTGCACACCCAACTTTTTCATCACCTTGAAGAGACTAATAATGACTTGTCTCTTAAATGACAGGCTCAGTGAAGTCAGAGGATGAAGCCTTGTTCAAAGGGACAATTCTACCATTAACCAGACAACACGGGTTGGCTTGAGAACAATGTCTTTGTGTCAGATTTGGAACAACTTTTCTAGATACTTCCCTAATACAGCTGTGTTGCATGCAGCGTTTAGTTGGCATGGCTGAAATGATGACCTGTGGATGCATGGGCACAATTCCTGTAACTGGCTTGCAGTGTGAATGTGTGAGGAGACCCAGAGGACTTCCTGAATGCACCAATGGGAACTGAATTTCATGAACGTGTCTACAGAGATGTACAGATATTAAGCTGGAGTTATTATTCCCATGAAGAATATGAGGGTTTAGCCTTCCAAACTGGCATAATAAAAAGGTCTTGGCATGCTTCCCATGGTCTCCTCCAGTTCTCAAGCTCAATGAATAGCTCCCAACTCTCCCATGTTGGGGTAATCCAGTCTTGACTTCTCATACTCATCCATCTTCTTTAGCTATTGGAAGGAGCCTGGATTATTCATTTTCATGAAAACATTTCAATTTCATGATTTCTGGGTCTCCAGTGTTGGGCTTCCTGACAAAGTACATTTTAGGTTCTCTAATGGCTAAAAACAAAATAATGTGAATTTTAAATAACTTGATTAGACAGGTGGTTTCTGTATCCCATGGGCAAGTACCAATCCCTGACATTATTAATAATATTCTGTTATGCTTGCAGACAAGAACCTAGCATAAGTGTCCTCTGAGAGGCTCTACCCAGCAGGGGACTGAAAAATGTGCAGATACCCACAGCCAAATATCAGGCAGAGGTCAGGGACTCTTATGGAACAATTAGGGGAAGGATCAAAGTATCCAGTGGAGATGAGAACCCCACAGGAAGACCAATAGAGTCTGCTAACCTGGATCCCTGGGAGCTCTCAGAGACAAAGCCACTAATTAAAGAACATACACTGGCTGGAATGAGGGCTCCTGGCACATTTGCAGCAGACATGCAGCTCAATCTGTATGGCTGCCTTGTCTGGTCTCAGTGGGAGAGGATGTGCTTAATCTGGCAGAGATTTGATGTGCTAAAAGGAGAAGGAGGGGCTGCAGTAGGGAGTCAGTGGGGCAGGGGTACCAGGAGGAAGACCAGTGTCTGGAATGTAAATAAATAAATAAATAAATTTAAATAACTTGATTAGATAGGTGGTTTCTGAATATGAAATCAGACAATTTCTATTCCAAGAGTCTAAAATATTTAGTGTACAGAAGCTATGTGGATATTTCAAGGTTTCTCCAGTCATCCTTCCACTTTCATCTTTGTCATAGATGTCTCCTCAACCTCTTCATTCTTCTATTCCTCCCCCTCTTCCTCCTTACTTTCTCTTCCTCCTCCTCCACCACTACCAGAACTAAAAGCAATGAGCATCGCTATTCCAAGCAGCCCCTAAGCAAAGTAACTCCTATTTTCATACCACATTCAGTGGTCAAAATTCTGGACCCAATTCAGAATCACACACGGAAGTTCCCTTCCCTGTCTTAATAGATTCCTTCAATTCTTTTCTTTCTGTTAAACTCTCAGCTCTGAGTTGCTTCTCTGATATTATTTTACCCATCCATGACTAAACTTGTCAACCTGATTGGCCTTAGAGGCAACTAAGAGATTAGTAAAGTATACATCTATTTGTACCTATGAGAGGGTTTTCAGGGGCATTAATTTGAGCACATGGTTTTCCTGAATATGAGTGGATCCATCCCATAGACTGAGGGTCTGAATAAAACCAACGTCTCCATTAGACATGAAGCACTGCCTTCCAGCCATTTTCCAAGTAGCTGAGCTGCAAAAACATGGAAGCTGAGTGCACTTATTGTTGTTGTGTGGCCTTGTGTCCAGGTCACTGCAGGTCAAGGCTAGGTAATACACATTCACATTTACATTTGTGTTACCATACTATACAGTCACCTCTCAGTATCTCTAGGCTGGTATATATCTAGGGACCCTCCAACCCTTTCCATCTAGGTACCAAATACTAACTTCCTACTTTGGCAGCAAGAACTTAGCTTCCTTGAGACACTGACCTATGTGAGCACACTACCCTACATCACCAGTCCTTCATCAACCCTTCTTACTGCTGCTGGAGCCTGACACCCTGGGTAAGGCCAGGTCTTATGTGCATTTGCTCCTCTGTTTCATCAGTTACTTCCTGTTATGTTGCTGTGGAATGAATACTTGTCTAGTAAAATGTGTCTACTCAAAACCTTAGGATGTGATGCTATTTCTAATCGAGTCTGTGTCTAGTTATATATTGATGATCCTGGATTGGAGGTCTCTAAATGCAATGACATGTTTCTTTGAAAGAATCAGAAAAGGATACACCACAGGGCAGACACCATGTAAAGACAGAGGCAGAGACTGGAGTGCTATATCTCTGAGCTGAAGAACATCACAATGGCTGACACACACTAGGAACCAGAGAAAAGATATGATCACTTTTCTTTCACTGGCTCCTAAAGAAACAAACCTTGTCCACACCTTAATTCTGGCTTCCAGAACTGTCCAAACTTTATTTTTGTTACATTAAATGACTTAATTTGGTGGAACTTGGTATAGAAGCCTGAGAGAAAGAGTTTTGTGCCAGTATTTGATCTTAGGCATATCTTTGAGGAGTCCATAATTTAACTACCTCTTCATCTAGCTTAAATTGCAGAGCTCCATGCTTGATTGTTGCAACATATGAGCATGCTTTGCAGCATCTAGACTCAGCCTCTGCTAGGCTGGCATCTTCATAGTACCTTCCTAATTTTGAACTTTAGGGCTCCATGGCTCCGTCCCTTTACCTTGTCACAGACACCTACCTTGCATTTCTTTGATTAAGGGCTATATTTGAGCATTAGAAGATGAAGACAATTCTTCAACATATCTATGTAAATTAATTCTGACCCTGAAGAGTTAATGTGTCTTTATCTTTCACGGCACCAATGTTGTGATTGTGATGAGATGGTCTCACGGTTCCAGAAACCACACCAGGCCAAACAGTTCCACGTGGGATTTATTGGGGGGTGGGGGGGAGGTAGCAGTGAAAGGTAAAGGGAGAGAGAGAGGGCGCAGAGGGGATCTTCCGTTTATATATGGAGAATGACTTAGCCACAGGTGAAGGTGGGAGGTGGGCCAAGTGGATTCTAGGAATATGGTGGCTGTTGCCTTGACAACAGGTGGGCGGGTCACGCTGTCGCCTGGGTGTGTTGTCACCTGTTTGGAGGTCCTGATGCCAAGGAAAACCACCAGGAATGCACTCTTAGATAAAATAGAAGGTGTCAAATTCATCCCTGCTTCCTGATGTGAGTAAAATACATATAGTGTTCTCGGCAGGAAAAGATAAGTATTCTCTTTAAAAATGGTTGTCTGTCTCATTTTCAGCACAGTGACTTTTCATTTGATCCAAGTAAATAGGACAATACATTTACTGGGACTTATGTACTGACCAGAGGAGAGTTCTTGAGGGAGAAAGAACTTTATCAGGAAAAAGAGATAGTTAGATTGCAGCTCTGGGGTACAAGGATTGCAGAGAATGCCTGAGGCCCTGGGAGCCACTCTCAGAAGCACAAAGACAGAGCCTCCATAGGATAGACACGCTGAGCTCCTGGGAGTTTTCTGGCACATTCAGATGCAAGGAAGAAACAGTGACTATCTCAACAGGATACAGCACAGGGAGAGTCATAAAATAAGCATGCTTATCACAGGAGATCTTAGGTTTACATTATGACCTCTCACAATCCAGTCCTTAATTAAAGTGCTCTCCAAGAGGGAGATCATTTAAAGGCCATGCTGAAAGCCTTGGGAGGGGAGGAACACAAAGATCATTCTTGTCTCATTTAGTTTTTACAACAGAATATTTTAGGAAAGCATTGAGCTTTAGCAGAAATACAGAAAAAGCGGCGTTAAATGCACTTCCAGAAGTTTATTTGTGAAATGGCATCTGTTTTTCTTTACATGTCTGGTGACTGGACTTTCTTCAGGTAAACCACCCTGGAATGCCAGAGTGCAGCCGAGCTTCTTGGCCTCCTTTGTTACGTAGCCTTGAACTACATTGGCGTATTTTATTGCACATTTGTTGCTTTCAATTTCCCCAGATTGTTTTACAATTCATGCTTCTGAGACATAAAAGACAGGCCAGAAACCTGAGGCCACACTCTTCAGCTCCAGATCCAACACTGTGTTACAGTCTGACAGCCTTTGACAATTTGGCATGCACTTTAAAAGCTATCAGACTATGCCACAACCAGGGCAGAGAAAACACAAAGTCTATGTGATTACAAAAATGTGTAATATTGTGTGTGTGTGTGTGAGTGAGAGAGAGAGAGAGAGAGAGAGAGAGAGAGACTGACACTGTGTGATTCACTGGCCACTGTTATTTAGGATTAATAGTTATTAGTGAACATAGAACGCATGCTTCACTAAGGAGTTAACTCACTAACATGAACCACCTTTTTACTCTGTACCAAAAAAAAAAATCTGTGGTGCACAGCACACAACAGCTCTCTGACCACTTTGTTCCAGTGTTCAGTGCTAAAGAAAATTTATACTGTAATCATCAGGGTAGTAATTTCACACATAGAACTGTTCCTTTGTCATCCAAAAAGAGAGAGAGAAAGAGAGACGAAATGAGTGAAGAACATTTTTCTGTGCTTGCATTCCATTTAATACTACAGGAGAGATAACGACACCAAAGCTTTAGAATCTGTAGTAATACCTGTAGTGTTTTGATCCTGCTGGTTTCGGCCTGTGGGACAAATTACAGTAAAGGCCTGGATGTGTGATGTTCCATCAACCAGACGTTTATTTATTTATTTATTTATTTATTTATTTATTTTTACTAGCGATTTTGAGTTTTCCTAATGTGATCAAAATTGGTATTTGTGATTATGGCTGGTAGCAAGATATATTCTGTATTCTCAAACAAAGGTTTACATTTTGACAGCCAACTTTATTATCTATTACTATACCTTAGTGATTTAAAAACCAAGCAATCTACACTTATAATACATTATAAACTCAGTATTTTCATATAACATATTACAGCACTGTAAATATATTAAAATATGGTTTTGACAGTATGTATGCAAGTGCTTTATAGAATGTATATTTTTTATAATTTAAATATATGTCATAGATGAGTTATCAATACATAAATCACAGAAGTTATATCTGTATGCAGGTGATGTGAAAGGGTTGGGAGGGACCAGACTGCTTTCATCTTTGGATTTGTTTTCCTGCTGTAAAGCTTGCTGATCTAGCATGAAGTGTCTCAGGCATAAGAACCAAGTCCATGTATACAGCTCATGTTTCGTTTATACTTGACCTGAAAGTAATATTATACAGTTTCTTTTAGTGACACCAGTGGAGTCAAAGTTTCGACTTCCTCTTTGATTAATTTTGATATGTGGTCTTTTGTTGAACGTCTACATTTCATTTTGGGCACCAAATATATTGACATACAATGTTCATACTCTCACACCCTGGGTCATTGGTAGGATATATAATGGTGATTCTCACTGATGTAGAGACTTTGGGGAAGATGCTGATTAACTAGTGAAACATTGGACATCTACTACAACAGAGAATTTTCTAACCCAAATGAGGAGTGGGTTCTTGGAAAGTGATTTCCATTCTTTTCTTCACTGTAAATTGGTAGCCTACTACCTCACCTCTGGATTACCTTTAAGCATTCTGGGTCAGCAGGTTGGGATAAAACTGGATGGCTGTGTGTGTATGTATACCTAACAGACTTCATAGAGACTCCATCTGAGTCAAGGGGGATCAGTCCTCACAGTGGTTTCAGATCATCATATCCTATTCACCTGCTCACCACATTCCCTCCATGTCCTCATCCATGATGGTATCTATGAGGCTTCTGGGACACAGTGACAGCTTCCACATAAAAAAACCATAAAGGCTTAGTATAGAGAGGCACATTGTCCAACTGAAATAGAATGTCAGCCACATATATCATTTTAAACTATCTGGAAGCCACACCTATTTATTTATTTATTTATTTATTTATTTATTTATTTATTTTTCTCTCATATATTACATCCAAAGCGCAGTTTCCTCTCCCTTTTCTCTTTCCATTCCTCTCCCAGACTTCCCCTCTTTCTGAGATTCACTCCTCGTTTGTTTCCTTCGAAACATAGCAGGCCTCCCCGGGATATCAACGAAACAAGGCATAAAGTTACAATAAAGCCAGGTACATACTCTCATATCAAGACTGCATGATGCAACCCAGTAGAAGGAAAAGAGTCCCAACATCAGGCAAAAGAGTCAGAGTCAGACCCCACGCCCACTGCTAGCAGTCCCACAAGGATACCAAGCTACACAATATGCATATAAAGGATCTCAGTCAGATGTATATAAGCTCCCTAATTGTGACTTCAGTCTTTGTGAGTCCCTATGAACCCTGGTTATTTGACTCTGTGGGTCATGCTTTTGTGGTGCCCTTGACCACTCAGGCTTCTATTCCTCCTCTTCCTCCTCCTCCTCCTCTTCCTCCTCCTCCTCCTCCTTTTTCTCCTCTCCCTTGGGATTTTGCAGGCTCCACCTAATGCTTGGCTGTGGGTCTCAGCATCTGCTTCTATCAGTTGCTGGAAGAAAGCCTCTCCGCTGATGATTATGCTAGGCTCTCATCTACATGTAGAGCAGAATTTCATTAGAAATCATTTCATCAACTTTTTATATCTAAAACCCTACATAAAACTCATGCAATAGGATCAAAAACCTCAACAGCAATAGGATCAAAACCCTCAACATACATCCAGATGCACTGGACCTAATAGAAGAGAGTCAGCAATAG
>JADRCH010000156.1:4458437-4527692 GCA_019843965.1 Rhynchomys soricoides | reverse complement strand
ACATACATCCAGATGCACTGGACCTAATAGAAGAGAGTCAGCAATAGCTTTGAATGCATTGGCATAAGAGACAATTTCCTGAACAAAACACCAATAATGCAGGCATTAAGATTAACAATTAATACGTACAACCTCATAAAACTGAAAAGCTTCTGTAAAGGCAAAGGACACCATCAATAGGACAAAATCGTAGCCTACAGAATGGGAAAAGATTTTTCACCAACTCCACATCTGACAGAGGGCTAATATTCAACATATATAAAGAACTCAAGAAATGAGACATAAACAAACTAAATAATCCAATCAAAAGGATGGGGTACAGATCTAAACAGAAAATTCTCAACAGAGGAATCTCTAATGGCAGAGAAGTACTTATAGAACTATTCAACATTCTTAGCCATCAGAAACAACAACTTTAAAATTCCATCTTATACTTGTCAGAATGGCTAAGATCAAAAATGCAAGTGACAGCTCATGCTGCAGGGATGTGGAGCAAGGGGAACAGTCCTCCATTTCTGGTGGGAGTGCAAACTTGTATAGTCACTATGGAAATCAATATGGCTGTTCCTCAGAAAACTGAGAATCGATCTGCCTCAAGGCCCAGCAATACCACTCCTGAATATATACCCAAAGGGGATCCATCCTACCAGAAGGACACTAGCTCAGCCATGTTCATTGCTACTTTATTCATAATAGCCCTAAACTAGAAACAACCTAGATGTCCTTCAACAGAAAAATGGATAAAGAAAATGTGGTATGCACTCAAACATAAGGTGGGGCACGGGGAATCCCATGGAGGAGGGGAAGGAAGGATCAGAGGAACCAGAGGAACCAGGGACACGCCACAAGAACATGCCTACAAATTCAACTGGCTGAGACTCATGGGGAGTCAGAGATCAAAGAATCTGTAGGGGTGTGATCTAGAACCTCTGCATATATGTTACAGGTGAGTAGCTTGGTGTTCTTGTGGTAATCCTAACAGTGAGAGCCGGTGCTGTCCTTGACTCTTTTTCCTACTTGTGGGACCCTTTTCCTCCCAGTGGGTGGCCTCGTCCAGCCTTGATGTGACAGTATATGCCTGTTTTTAATGTAACTTATTATGCCATGTTTGGTTGGTTCCCTCTGGAAGGGAAGTATATCTGAGGGAGATGGGAGATGACTGAAGAAACTAGGGAGAGGGGAGGGAGGGAAGACTGTGGTTGAGATGTAATGTATGAGCAAAGAATTTTAAAATGTAGCACATTTACACAACAGACTATTACTCAGTTGTCTTTAAAAAAACGGCATCATGGAATTTACAGACAAGTGGATGGAACTGGAAAAAAATCATCCTGGATAAGGTAACCTAGACCCAGAAAGAAAAACATGGTATGTATTTACTTATAAGTAGATAGTAGAAGCTACATTTTAGAGCCAAAGCAAAACTGAGTTGGTGATATAGATCAGTTGGTAGAAGGCTTGTCTAGCATTCATGAAGCCCTGGGTTCAAGCTCCAACATGAAACTAGGTGTGTGTGCATCTGCATACACAAATAATCAAAGTACTCAGATGGTGAAGGCAGGAAAAGGACCAGAAGTTCCAAGTTATTGTTGCCTACAAAGTAACCTCAAGACTAGTCTGGGTTTTATGAAATTCCAACTCAAAAGGAAATAAAAATAAAATAAATATGAATAAAACAACTATTAATTCTAAAAATTGTAACAACTGTACCAAAAATACTACTGTTGTACCATTCACCACTTTTCATACCATTATTAATATTTAACTTGATTATTTCACACTTCTGTCATGGTAAGTTGTTAGACTCTAAAGAGCATTTTATCCTTACAGAATATCCCATCTGTACAGCCATTTACAGTCCTCAGCAGCCAGTAGCCTGGATAAGGCAAATAGCTACAGTAGACATGTCGTGTAATACTCCTGTTCATTTTTTACAATTTGTTGTGTGTTTACATTTTTGTTTTCATCCAAATCCCCCAATATAAATGCAGTTTCAAAATATGCATATCCAATAAGATGTTCTAGAAACCAAAGTGTAGAGAAGTCGGTTAGATTCCAAGACTTGAGATTCTTCTTCCTCTCTCCTTTAATATGGAACTGTCTGCAGGGTAACTTCTTCATGAACTATCCCCGTGGTATAACTTCAACTGTGATATCATTAGACCATTTGGGTAGAAACCCTTCCTACATTCATGACATTCCATAGGCCATGACTGAGTAAAAGGAGAATTTGGTCACAGCTTCAAAAATACAGGATCTCAAAAAAATATAGGATCCCATGTTCATTGCCACTCTATTCACAATAGCAAAGAAAAGGAAACATCCTAAATGTCCTTTAACTGATGGATGAATAAACAAAATATGGTACATTTATAAAATGGAAGGAAGGAAAGAAGGATAAAAGAGGAAAAGAGACAAATGTAGATGTAGATTGTATCTAATATGGACTTTTCTTTGCACAACTGAGCTACTCTGGGAAAATACTAACCATTTTTCAGGGTGTGTGTGTGTGTGTGTGTGTGTGTGTATTTAGAGATTATAATTTAATTTCATTAGTCCTTTCATTTTCCTTCCTCCAAACACTTGCAAATACCCCTCCCCATTCTACTTAAAATTTGTGACCCCTTTATATACTGATTATTATTCCATGCTTATAGGTAAATACATATTTATTTCTCAACATAACCTGTTCAGTCTGCATAATTTTACTGGTATGTATGTTTTCATGGCATGGACAACCAGTTGATGTGCTTTCCCTAAGGAAGACCACTTCTGTTCTCAGCTTTCTGATTTGGCTATAGTTCTTTATGTAGGGTTGAGGCCTCATGGTCCTTTCTCTGTTCAATTTGCCATGTCCATAAATATCCATATATAGTTTTAATGAATTTTTCTCATCTTGTCTGACAGCCCTCTCTCCAAGAGCCAAAGACCAACTAACAAAACCCCAACAACAGAGATGAGAAACTCTCCTTTGAGTTTGCTGGCCAGAGCTGTTAGAGACTTCCCTACTGCACAAACTATTACTGTTGCCAAGAGTTGGAAGGTAAGACACTAGGAACTTCAGTAACAGGGCCCAACAATGTCTGAGCTGAAATTGATGTAAATGTTCCCCTGTGAAGGCTGGAATTTATATAATCAGAAGAAAGGCAACCAACAGTCCTACTTGTAGTAGGTTTGGTCTAATGCTGTTTGCGTTGTATTAATTTGGGTCTCCAAAACTATTTGCGTGAGAATCCACGGCCACATAAGACACCGAGGGACCCTGCACACAGTTGGTTCTGATTGGTAAATAATGATGTCACACCCAATGGCTGGGCAGAGCAAACTGGATAGAACTTATAGGATTCCTGGGCTAGGAACAGAAGAAAAGGAGAGAAGAAGGAGATCTGCCATGCCTGAGAAAGTGTGTGACAGTATAGCCCCCATGTAGGAGCTGGGGGAGAGACAGCCCCAAGGGGGCGACTGACTGGGTCCAGGACAGCAAAGATGGAGTAGTAAGCAATAACTTGAGAGTATCGGAGGGAGTTGGATTTGGAATGTGGAGGTTAGGAAATGGCCCAGCCATTGAGCTGATTTAGGCATATCAAAATATAAAGGGTGTGTGTCTGTATGTGTCTGTGTGTCTTTCAGTCGGGAGCATTGGGGCGGGTAGTGAGGAGCACCACCACCGCCGAGATCAATTTGAGTATTTAATTGGGTACTGCGGCACCTACCCAGCTATGATACCTATGAAAATACTAATTTTTAAGGGTCTTGAAGTGTTGTGGTTAGGTTTGAAATGAATGGTTCTCCTTTTATGGATGGGTTATATAATACAGCAACTCAAGCTGGCAGTGTCAAACACTGATTTTAAAATCAGCAAGCTACGAAAGGACAGGCCTCTACCTCGCTTACCATTCTTTCCATACAGTTGCTTGAGAGGAATCCCAAAGGGATGTCTAGAAACTCAGCAGCAAACAGGTACTCACCAGGACCACCAACCTCCAGCTTCAAACCTTAAAGTGACGGAGAACAGGTCAAGAGAAGGCGCACTCGCTAAAAACTGTTTGCTCTCCTTCATTAGAATTGGCTGTAAATTATCAATATTTTGCTATAAGGCTCCTCTGTCTTAAGATTTATGCCTGTTATGAAGAAGAAAGAGAAAACAAAAGAAAAAAATCACACAGCTTCATACCTCCTTAATTAAGAGTCCACCGACTCTAGTAAAGATTAATGATCACCACATACCACTCCAGCAACTACTGTGTTTTCTGCTGAAACAACAGGATATGCAGAGCTCTGTGGAATGTTCTTCCAATAAGCAGGTGTAAAAAGAGCCCTTAAAATTAAAACATTGCAAATCTACACATATCTTTTACTCTGAGAACACAGTAATGTTCAAGGTGCCAGCAGTCATTCTTGCAAAACAATAGGGGCATTCTTCATGCTTGTAACTGGATCCCAAAACCAAGGGGCCTCTGTGCTGTGAACTTTAATGAGTATGGCCTGGGAAGTCAGATGAAGCAGGGCCTCCCGGTAACAGAACAGGAATCCATAGCAGTCAGAAGAAGAAAAACATGCTAAGGCCAATGTCATCCACCTGGTACTTACCATGTGTCTATTATAGGATGGATGAATAGCTTAGATAATAAGAGAGGTAGGCAGAGTCCAAAGCCATGGCATCAAATATATTTGAAAAGGGGGAAAAAGAGGGAAAAGGATCATTCCTAAACGGCTTTAACTAAATGCCCATTTTTACTTATTGGCTTCTTTCAAAATATTCAATCACACCTAGCAATTGGCAGTGAGTACAAAGAGGCTTTGGCTCACATGCTGTTCCATTCACTTCCCTGGGGTTGGTGGCCATTTGTAGCCACTGGCAATAGCAAGGAAAAAGCCCCAGGGAGACCAGAGACATTCAGCAGCACCCCACCCCTCCTGCTGCCACACCTCGGCTATGAATGCTCTTAGCCTCGCTGGAAAGAAAGAGCCTCAAAAACCATCAAAGCAACATTTTTCTAACATTTCTAGTAGACAACCAAAGGATTTCTTTTTATTAAGAAAAAATATAAAGATGAGCTAAAATACCAAGTATCAAATTCAACTGTTTCCAGAACATTTTTCATTTAATAATCTTTTCAATGGAGAATTTCTCACTCAGAATAAGACACACATTTAGGAATTTAGGAATTTATGAAACCCCCCACAAAACAGTAATGATTATTCTTGCTTTTAGAACAGTATATATTTTTGTTTCTTTTCTTTCTCTTTTTCATGTCCATGTAAGCAGTCTTGTCTAAATAAAAGTGTAGAATAAATGAGTAGTTTCTGATCTCTGGAAAAGGCATTGAAATGGTATCTTGTCTCACTTAACTAAGTCTCTGACTAAGGATAGGCCCCTGTCTCTTTAAGTCATTTTCTCTGACTGCTGGGATCATTAATTTATATTCACTATTAATAGTTTAGCAAAAGTCCAAGTGACATGTGTAACATGAATGATTAGGATATACACGCAGAATGGGCAAATCCATGGCAGCCATTAATTTCACAACTATTTGAGCACAAAGAACACGCAGATGGCTCCATCAGGTATTAGAGAAAGACAGTTTTCTAGCCTGAGGTATGTGCAGTCTCATAGAGGTGAACACACTTTTACAGGAGCTCTGTTGTCAGGGCCAGCTTAAGCTACATTTGGGTACTATAAAAGACTCAAAGAAAGCAGGCCTGGGAGCAACAGAGAAGTCAGGTTATTGACAAGCAGCAACTGCTTTTTTTTTTTTAAGTCACCAGACACGAAATCACTTCAAGACTGAAGGATGCTAGCCAACCCCTGTTCCTCCAAAGCCACTGGAACAGACTAAGTAAGCCTGAAGCATTATTTGAAAATAGTGAAAGTACAGCCCTAGGGCGTTAGGATGGGTGGTCCCATTTTTGTTTCCATTTGTCTTTGGCCTTACAAGCAAAAAGAAAATAAGAAGGGGGAGGGGGGAGGGAGCCAAATGTTTAGGGCATTCTTTGAAGAGAATTAGCTAAAATCCATGTCAACGTTTTTTAAAAAATCAGAAGATAGCAGTAAGGATAAGCATACAATTCCTTCCAGGATACTGGATACCTCTATGTTTACCCTGGTCCTGTGTGTGCTTTCTTCTTGTTGTCTCTGATAATCTGACTTACAAAATAAATACTCTAGATGACCCTCCCATTAAAGAGCAGGGCCCTAAAGCTCCCACCAAGATCTCAAAGCCTAACATAGATCACACACTTGCTTGGAAGCTGAATCATTCCCATTTATAAGAGCAAGAGTTGTACCAAAAGCAACAGCCACCACTCGCAAGGGGCCAGATAGCTTGATTCATGTTCTCATATTCACGAAACCTTTGTACTAACTAACCTTGGGTTATAAAAGAAGGTGGATGTTCAAGCTTAGGAAAATGCCTTAAAGTATCCTAATTCCCACAACTCACAGGTACAGAACATAGACTGATACACAGGGTCTCCTAATGCCTGAGAAGTCAGCTCACAAGCTTTAAGAAATTCTACCAGGGTCCCCTTCTCCCTCTGAGCATATGCACACCCCTCCCCTCCAGGAAGAAATAGGTTCTTGTAGGCTGGAAAGGAGGGGCTGATTAAGCTCCTGCCACCTCATTCCTAAAAACCAATCAGTTTAAAAGTCATACTGTTCTGCCAATCATTGTGCCTAATGGCTGCTGTTCTAAAATCCATATATAAGGTCCCTGAATGGGCTCTGTGTGGTCACTCTCCAGTCTTGGTATGTAGAGCGACCTCAGCATGCTGAATCAATAAATTCCTCTTGCATTTTGCATCAATCCCCAACTCCATGTGTTCACTCAGGGGGTCTCCGGTAAGTTAAGGCTCCCTCGAGTCTTACATGCCCAGATCTAGGTCTTGATCTCCATCTTGCTTGCAGCCTCTAATGCCTTCTACAAACATGTCAGACCAATGTAAACATCACAAATGGGATCAAATGCCAGAGAGGGGCTTAAATAGAGCAAGAAAGTTGAAGATGTAGAACTTTAATACTGCATTCTGCAAGGTAATTGCTACCTAATATAAGAAGAACAAAGATGTGAGAGAAAGGACAAATCTGACTGTGATGGTTAAAAGGCTGCCATCCCTTCTCTAAAGTTTCGTGATAAACTGAAGTCTTAACACACTAAACATAAAATCCAGATACAAAAAGTCATGAGTTTTCAGGCTAGTTAGAACCAACCTCATACGTGCTTGCTGCGCAAACATAAGTACCCAAGCATGGATCCATAATGCACATGAAAAGCTGGGCATGAGGTCACATAGATTGCAGCACTGTGCTCCTAGCAGTAGGGAGGTGGAGACAGGAGGAGCCCTGGAGTTTCCTGGCTTAACTAAGACAGGAGGAGCCCTGGAGTTTCCTGGCTAACTAAGCTTGCCCAGCTGGCAAGCTCCAGGTTCAGTGAGAGATCTTGTTTCTAAAAAATAAAGTGGAGAAAAAGGAAGAAAGACAGCTCACATCAACCTCTGGTCTTCGCATAGAGATGTGCATGTGTTACCTACATACACCAGACACGTACAAAGAAATCATGCTTTAAGTAATTTCTATTTTAGTTCATTAGTTAAATTACTGTATCTTATTAGTAAGTTTTGCTGCTAACTTCTTACTATACCAGATTTGTAGATGAAGCTTTAGTATATCTACATGCTGAACTTTAGTGGAAAGTACAGCATAGATCAACCTCTGCATATCCTGTGGTTTCAGGCATCACTGGGGTCTTTAGAACACATACCTCTAGAGATAAGGGCCAGTTAGTCCAGTACAGTGTTTATAGTGATTAAACAGTAGTACACAGACAACAGCAAGATGCCGTGGCTGTGGAACAGTAATTTTATTCTCAATTATGTGTATGTGTGTGCCTGTGTGTGGATATGTGCATGTGTGAAGCTGCTGCCCAGGGTGTCCTGAAGAAGGCTGTCTGATCTGCTAAGCTGGAATTACATGCTGTCCTACATGGATGCTAGGAACTGAATTCAAGTCCTATATAAGATCAGTACAGTCTCTAAACCACTGAGCAATCTCTTCAGACCATTGCAGAGTCATTCTGTGTCATGTTTGGATTTCCTCCCAGTTCTTGAAATACAGAATATGAGGTCTCTTTGCCCCGGTAACCAACACCAGAAAGGTAATTTTGCAAGACAAAAAAAAAAAAAAAAAAAAAAAAAAAGTTTATTTCTTCTTACATCTTGAACAATATCATCTTAAAAACGAGTAATCAGGTTTATTTACTTCAATCCTTGACTTAAAATAAATTGTTGCATCTAGTCCTGTTAACACTGAGAATCAATACCTTGTTGGTTGGCAATGAGTTCAGACCATAAATCACACTGATCTTTCTTCTTCTTTTATTTTTGGTTAACTTTTCAAATCTTCCGCTTTTTAAAAATATACTGAGAAGAAGCTAGAGAGAAGGCTCAGAGGTTAAGATCACCTACTGCTCTTCCAGAGGTCCTGAATTCAACTCTCAATAACTACATGGTGGCTCACAACCATATGTAATGGGATCTGATGCCCTCTTCTGGTGTGTCTCAAGACAGCTACAGTAAACTAAAAAAAAAAAAAAAAAAAGGAAAGAAAGAAAAGAGAAAAAGAAAAGAAAAAAGTCAAGAATATATTGAGGAGTAGTATGGCATGCTTCAGTCATATCTTTGATCAACCATAGATAAAAGTATACCTGTGTCTATAGCGCATAGGCCAAATCCAGGCCATTCTTGTGTCTATAAATAAAGTTTTATTTAAAAGCAGTCATGCTCCTTCACTTATATACTGTCTATTACTGCCTTTTAGCTATATTGAGCAAGTTGAGTAATTGTATCGAGACCAGGAAACCCGTAAAACCTAACTACTTGGAGCTTCATCAGTAAATATGTCTACATATAGCCAACTGCATTATACATTTATGATTTTTCCTTCTGAAAAGCCACCAATATATTCATTTTTAACCAACTGGATAATTATTCGTCTGCTCATCCAGTCGTCAATCAACTAACTTCTCTGCACCTAGCACGTGGACAAAAGAAGGATGAGAGAGTTGGGAGACAAGGCTAACTGAACGGCATGTGACGCTGAGCTAAGTAGAGAAAGCAGGAAAAGGGAAGGCAGGCCAGTTTCAGGTTAAGGGGCAGACAGGATCTCAGCTAGCACAGTTTGGGCACTTGAGGATTGTTGAAACTCTGTTAACTATTTAGATAAGGATGCTGAAAATCTCTGGACTACTGTATGCTAACAGGACTTCACAAAGACACAGTCTGACTTACCGTTGGTTCTTCAACAGTGTTGGGATGGTTTGAAAGAGCTGCAACTGCTAGGTGAGATCAGAAGGGCTGATTACCTCTAAACATGAGGAAGCAAAGCCACCAGTCCTTTTTCCAAGCTACATGGATTAGGTGACATCAGAGTTTGGATGGGAGAGTTGAGGGAGGTATTTTACTTGGATCCTATCTGAACTCAGTGACCCCAAGAACTAACTGTCTAATTCCCCCCAAGCCTCACTGCTTTATTTATTTATAACTGGAAAAGCTGGCTTCATGTGTGAGCAGAAAGAAGTGCTCACCTAATAAATAATCAATGTAATGAGTGCGGGTGCTTGTTCCTTTTGCTGTCTGATCAATGGCAGTGGATGAAGCGAATACTATCGACACACACTAAGTGAATGTTAGAAGTTAAGTAAGCATAAATTACATCCAAAACTGTGTTCTCTTTGTTATTGTTGACACACCAAATGCTTACCTCTTTAGTAATGGTTGAAAACCAAAGTAAGGGAAAAAATTCAACAACTTAAACATCCAAGTAAGATTACACTGAACAATTCAATATGGCCAATTCATTTGTCATTAAACAACAAACATTTACTATGAGCATTATGCATACCTGGACACAGACTATAAGATTCCATAAATTAAAGAGCATTAATTTAAAATATATCCTTATTTAGGGGTTTTAAAATTGACTTTTTATTTCTATATCTTTGCACTTAAATATTTAAGTACCTTTATACCAGCTTAGGCAAAGTAAAGTATGATGGAAGAAAGGCCAAAAAATTCATTTGATAGAACAATTTTGAATAAACAATTGCATTACTTTATAAGGAAGAGCACACAAGAATATTTTATATTCATAAAAATAAATTGATCTTTTATTCAATTATGAGAGATGGTTTAATGTTTGGAGCTCCTCATGATTAATGCCACTGTGGGAACTCTCCTAGCTAGTGAGGGCACAATTCGTCCCTACAACCTTCTCTTTACTAAGGTGTCTTTACATGCTAAAATATCTAAACAGAAACAACACTCAATGGACTCTTTTAAAAAGCAGATGATCAATGGCTTTCTGAGTTAGATATCACTAAATTATTTTTGCTTTATTTTCACTATAGTGTCTGTATCTACATGGTTCTGAAAACTTTTTAAACCTAAATAGGAAAAAAAATCCACATATAAACATCTTCTTGCCTCTATACACATGGCCAAGAAATCCAGTGAGACAGGCTGAGCACACTCTTTTTTCTCCTCTCCAGAACTTATGTACCTCAGCTCCTTGTTTACTTGTGAACTCATAGTACTTTCTTACAAAAATTAATTTCAAATAAAAATAACAGGATAATAACTACTTTCAGCACAAACACCACAGATAGCCTATAATTAAGATGAGAAAAAAACTTGAAGTATTCTTGACTATGCATTGCTTTAATTTTCCTCTTGATGGACTTTCAGATTATTTTAAAATGATCTATTAAAAATCTTCTTCTTGTAAAGACCTATTAAAACTGCAGACATCTTGGGAATGCTGGGGAGGGAAAGTGGGTCATGTTGTAAAATTGATTATGTGAGCTCTTTCTACTCAATGCCCGTGTCAGCAACATGGAAAAACAGTCTCCAGACTGTATTCTGCAGCTACACTTTCTTCTGCAGAGCAAAGCAAAGCAAAGAAAAAAAAAAAAAAACCCAGTGCTTTTTGTACACTGGGAAACAAAAAGGGTGGGGTGGGGGCAGTCAAATTCTATCCCTGAACATAAGACAAAAATAGCCCAGAAAAGTATTTTTGTAATAAGAAATTGTGTGTGTGTGTGAATATATATATATATATATATATATATATATATATATATATATATATAGTGTCTAAACTAAAACTAAATCTGGAATCTTGTCTATCTTATTTTAAACAAGCCAGCAATTGCAAACTTCAATCTGTTTGGATGGAAAAGAATTTATGTAAATGTTTTGTTCAAGCCCAAAAGGGAAAAGGGCATATAAATTATACAGTGTATAAAAAACCAGCTTGCTACACAGGGGGCCAAAGAAACCGTCTGCCCTTCTGCTAGGCACACCCGCAGTCCTGAAGCCTGCATATCTTGCCATTTGCAACATGGTTTCAGTGACTCCAGCAGTAAGAGATTAACCAAAATTTCATAACTGCTCTGCTCTCCTGCCCTCCTGGCTCTTGGGAATGAAGGGCAGAAGGAAGAGAAGGAGAAGGTCAAAGAACAAATAGAAACAAACAAAAAAATTCTAGTTTTTGCACTCTTTCTCTGCACTTGAGAAAGAAAAAAAAAAAAACATAGGCAGATCAATCTGTACAATGCTAAACCAAATCTCTTTAATTCCAGTCAGCTTTTATCATTCAGTCGCTGAGTCTGTGTGGAAAAATTCATGCTAATTCCCCTTAGCAACAGCCTCAGCCTATCAGGAGACTTTATGTACCGTGCAGCTGCCTGCCAGAATAACTCTAAGTAGGTCAGGCCTGTATTTCTAAAAATGCTACGGTCTAGTAACCCCACTGTCCCGTCTGTCTGCCCTGCCCCATAATAACCTCAATTGCTTGGTGACACAATGACATACTATCCTGTCAGAGTGCAATCACATCATGCTACATTATTCTGCACGAGCATGGCTGGGTGAAGGACCCTCCGAGGGGCAGCATTAATCAGACAGCCATTCATGTCCACCAGCGTTTCACTCTAGAAATGGGGACTGCATTAATGACCAGCTGTTTGAACTAACACAAACAAAATAATGTCTTCCACCCTATTGGGTGCACAGAATACAGCATTCTGATCTGGCAGGTTCCACTCCTTGACTAAATCGAAGATGTAAATTAACTGGGCTCAGACAACATAGGCTTTTGGCAACCTTAAAGTGAGTATATTTAAATGATATTAGATGTGATTCAAAAAGCTATTGATTTAATACACACGTCTCTCCTTCCCTACAATTTTCCATAATCCACGTTTTTAAAAGTGCATACATGGGTAACATAATACATATGTGCATATTGCCCAGGGACTCAACTGCAGGGACTGAACTAAAATTGACTTCACTTCGGGCAGAGAAACAAAGCTGGTCAGGAGTAATTGTGCAGCATGAACACAAATACAAATACTAAATGTGCGCTGTGAAGGAGCACTGAAAACAAATAAGAGTAAACACACTGAGCCTGCTGGCCAATCAGCTCCTCCCACAAGCTCCTCATGGAGGTTGCAGAGAATGCCAGCACCTCCAGACACCAGAGACAGGGGACGAAAAGGAAGGCACTCTTCAACATCATACAGTGGTAGGATGCTTCCCCACAGGATCACTAGCAAGATAATCACAACAAAAGCTTCTTCAACGTATAAAGTAATAATACCAAAAACAACTCAGAACTTGCAGTCAATTTTTAATTCTATATTAGAGATTTTAGAATCTACTGGGGACACATGAATTTTAGTGTACTTTTAACTTTCCTCCCTTGACATACAGAAGTGAAGGGTATAGACTGAGAAAGGAGCCCAGCAGGGCAGTATGGGGCTGTCTGGGATGGCATCTTACTGTGGCAGAGCTTTCATCCTCAGTCTGCATGCTTACAGGTTCCCTGTTTGATCTAACAAACACCTTCTGATACGCTGAGCATTCTGCCAGAAGTTAGGCAGAATCCAGCCGGTGAGATGTGCACCCCAGCCATGCTTAATTTTCAAACAGAAAATGCCTTCATGCATCTGCCCTTGTTTGAACTGTGCTTGATAACTTAGTTATGACTGTCTCTGCACTCTGTGGCACACAGCACACAGTTATTCTTGGAGAGATACGGTCTCTGACGCAACCATGAACCGCTAATTACAAGCTGCTGACATTCTGCTCGTCTCTGCAGCTTTGAAGTTCTGCTTTGTCTCATGGCTCTTTCACCATGCTCCAGTCCCTCACCCTCTCCTTTCTCTCTTCTACTTCATAGCCTTTCTGAATTCCCTCTAGCACAACCTGGAGAAGGAGAGGGATTATCAGACTTGCTTGTGTTTCTTTGCCCTCCCCACCACATCCCCACATTCTGACTCACTCTCTCACTCTCTCTCTCTCTCTCTCTCTCTCTCTCTCTCTCTCTCTCTCCACATAGATCTACAGTTTGGAAGTACAGTAATAAGATCCTGTCTCCACCCCACCTCAGGAATGCACCAACAGCTGGCCAAACATAATCCAGCACACAGAGTCGCTTTGTAGAATTCCTAACAAACAGTGGGTGGACAGGCCAGACAGGCGTCCCAGAGGAGCCCCCATGACAACTGGGAAAGCTGCTTGCTCCCAGCTCAGAGCTCAGTTCACTCAGCTCATTCTTATCGATCTATGCTTCTAGTACCCACCAAGTCCCGACAGAGGCTATGGAGAGGCCACCCTCCTCCTACAGCCTCAAGCAGGCTGAAAGCTTTCTTCACACTGACATCAGCCATGCCCTGCCTCATGCCACACACCCCCGCAAGCTTGACAGCTACAAACCCCAGTGCCAGGATTAGCAGCAGCACCTGTGATCACCATCTAACTGTGAGCCAGGAGGACCCTCCCTTTTCCTTAAAGAATTTCTTTTATTAAGCATAGCTGATCCTAGCATTCGAAAGCATGTAAATCTAACATTGTATTCAGCTCCACCAAACACTTAGCTTCTGAAGCCTGTGGTATCCAGCTGGCCTCAAAGTCATCTGGGATACATTTATTTTGATTAAATTGATCACATTTCTATTTAAGGGACAGAATTTTTCCGCCATACCGAATGCAGCTGTGTTTACAGGGCTCTGTAGGAGAAGAAAACAAAACCTGTACAGTGAGTCTTAGCCCAAGGCTGAGCACTTAGAACTTCAAGGAGTTAAAACTGAAGGGGCTTGCTCTGCCATTAAAGAAAAGTCTATATGCAGCTGCTCTGGCCAAGCTTTCTGGCTAGCCAGGAAATAGATCTTGAACGGGAGCTAAAAATACTGGCTGTAATCAAACCCAACCCAGCACACTCTCTCTCTCTCTCTCTCTCTCTCTCTCTCTCTCTCTGTCGTGTGTGTGTGTGTGTGTGTGTGTGTGTGTGTGTGTTACAGTCTCTTCCATGTCTCTACACACATGCACATGCACTTAAATCCATGCTGCAAAGCTGCTATTCTCTCTGGGGACACTGTATAGTCACCCAGCCCATCAGTTTCTTCTTTGACAGTACCAGGGACATCCACATTGCAATTTACAGTTCCTCCATGCATGTGCTGGCAGATACATTAAGCCATCCTTCCTCAGCCTAAGAAGGCTGCAGAGCCGGCAGCCATCTCACGACACTCAGCATCTCTTCTTTTCCCTTTCCATTCCTGCCAGGCAGATACAGCAAGTACCTGGTTCATCCATCTTCAGTTCCACTCTCTGGGAAAATGCCACCACATCCAGACCTGGGTTGTCTCCCCTCAGACTAGTCCCAGAAAGCAGCCGGAGTTAGGTGCATGAGGCAGGGGCTGCGGCTGCCCTTGCCCTGTATGCATAGCATCGGTGGGCACTGATGTATAGTACTCCTAAATTCCTTTCCAAGTCCTCCGCGAGCCTCTAGCATCCCACCCCAGTCTTCTGCAACTTCACCCTGTCTTCCAAGACCCCATCCGGCTGCGAAAGACCCTGGCCAAAGATTGCAGTAGGTCCTTCTTCCACAGAGTGCAGACAAGAGATTCTGAGATTCTAGTTGTGCGATGGGCCATCTCAGGCGGGAGTCAGCCAGAACCATGCAGGTGAGCCAGACGAAGCTTGATATGCCCACAGTGATGCAGCCCTGGAGCTGTGAAGAAGACAGTCTGGCTTCAGAATTTCGGGGAAAAAAAAAAAGAAAAAGAAAAAAATCAAAAAGAAAGAAAACAGTGCAGCTCGGCGCCTGTGGGGGTGGAAAAAATACAGACATAACCAGAAAAAAAAATCGTTAAAATTAAATTTCAAAACCAAAATAGGAATACAGAGATCAGCATACTTGATGCGACTTTTATTTCTGATGTTTTCTTGGTTTATTGGCCTCCCCCACCCCCTCCAAAAACTCCCCAGTCCCTGAACGCCCGTCTGTCCACGAGTGCCGAGTCTCAAATGCGATTGCTCCACAGTGCCGCAGACCTACATCACATGAGGAAGCACATGACGAGCTGGAGTCGGCTGCTGCTGTGGTCAACTGTTCTGCTGAGGCAGAAGGGGGGTAGGAGGCAGTGCCCCTCTCACGCTGCCAGGAAGAAATTTCCTTAAAAGAACAATGGGAGGGCGGCATCTCAGAAGAAATGCTTGAGCAACGTGGACTTTTCCATATGCACACTGATGAAGAGGCACCGTGGGTACTTGAAGACAAGCGGAGGATGCTGTACCGCAGACACAAGCTGGATGGCAGCAATATTATTTCTTGTGTGTACTCGTCAAAGCTGATTCCGTTGAAGTGGATTCCTGAAAAGCACATACCATGTCTTCCGAGCATGATCAGGCTTGGAAAACCAATTCTATTATCTCTTCCTGCAATCTGTATCTGAACCTGCATTGTGAATAATTTATTTTTAGACTAATAAGAGGCTTGCCAAGACTGCACCCTTTCTATAGCAAGTGATGCAGTCAGTATTCACCCAAGAGGGAAAACCTTGTCCCTTTGTAGAGAGAAGAGAGGAGACAGTGTTTGTTGTTTAAAAAAATAATAAATCAATTGTGACTTCTTGTTTAAAGGTATATATACAGCAGTAAGATTCCCCCAAAAGTCATCACCCAAAACAAGGGAAGTGTTTCCGTTTCTTTGAATGGACAGGTCTCTTCTTTGCACATTGGCATCTCACCCTGGCATCTCTTGCTGGCAAACAGGGGTGATGTTTTTCTAACACTGGCCAAAGCCCTTGAGCCACTTAGACATTTTTACTTTGCAGCAAAATGACAACCAACAACTGCTTCCCAGAATACCCCTCTGCAGAGGTGCTGAGTGGCTACTACTGTTTTAGTACAGACTACACACTGGAGAGAGATGACCTTGAGGTCCTCAGGTTCTGTCAATCATCCCCAAATAAGCACATTGCCTATTTGGACACTCTGAAAATGCAAAAGTATACTATTTTGGAAAAAAAATATGATCATACTACTAGCTGATCAAAATGAGAGAATTTTTTTTGTGAATACCTCCTATGTGAATCCCTCCTTTGTGAATTTTTTTGTGGACTACCTCCTATGTCATTTGACTGCAGTTAACAGCGCAAAAGCCTTGGTGACACACATGAGCCTTCCTCTGCATTCGTGTATAAAAGGCTACCCAGATCTGAGAATTATGTGGAACACGACAGGCATGTTCTCAAGGTGGAGCGATTGCATATCTTCTTTTCCTCCAAAGACAACTTTCTAGCAACCTGATCCCTGCAGAGTCTACCCACGAAGACTCTGCAGTGTGCTTTCCTCTCCACGACCCTCTGAACAATCTTTCTTTACAGTGGCCCTTGAATTCAGATTCCTCTCCATCCAGTCAGAGTCAGACTGCACTCCTTTTTATCTCTGTCTGATTGCAAACCGTTGCCACTGAACTGCTGTGTCTGCATCATACAAAACCACTGCATACTTACTCAGGACAACTCTTTGCCCATCGCCAAGGCTAGCCCCTGGTTTCATCATACTCGTGTGCTACCAATCAATGGTATGATCAGTTTGTATAACTATTCGAACAAGCTGATCTACTTTGTGTAGATTCTTCACTGAGTAACAACAACAAAGCCTTGCTTTGTTAATTACTATAGAACAATGGCATATGAGTGTTCTCCCTGCCCTCAGAAAACATATCTGCGGGGCCTGCGCCTCATTTTCTGTTGGCACTAAACTTGTATTGCCTTCAGCGCAACTATTCCTGAGTTTTATTCTTCGTAAAAATAATAAATGGGTCTACATTTACCTGATAGCTGTGACTCAGAGAAGAAATGCTATGGAAAGGCTCAAAGAGGAAAACAGCTTCTACATAAACACCTAAAAAGATACCTCGGGGTCCTGATTTGTAGTGAAATCTAAAATGGCTAGCAAGAGGCTGGGGTGGATGGTTAAGTTTCAACAATGGCAATGCTGATCACTGAAAATGAGCTTTTGTTATGCCCGAGAGTCTATAGGAAGCACTGTAGATCTATTACGTCACTTAGCAATCCTGTGAGCAAAGCACTTTTAAGATAAATTATTTGAATGAAATAGAAAAGGAAGCAGGTGCAAAGGAAGAACAGGCTTGGTTTCAGCAAGCTAGTTTAGAGAAGTATACCTAGACCAAGGAGAGACCCGTTCTAAAGCATTTCCCCCTCCCCTTAACACTGAAGAATAACAGCCCACTTGTAAGCTAACCAATCTGGGAGCCAAGACCAAGGGTGATTGATGGAAAGGGAGGGGTCAGATCTATAGAGAGCAGGATAGCTCCTTTTCTGGGATGCCCCAATACTGCATATGGGGGACACTGCTCAAAGAAAGCAGCAAGAACATACAAAAATGTGGTTTGGAATGTTGATGGTATTTTATTTTCTGGAAACAGTCTTTGTCTGGGAGTCAAGAGAATGACTCCTAGACTCTGCTGGCGCTGGGGAAGGAGATGAGATGGACTCTGGAGGCTATGTGAGGAAAGATCTGTGACTATTAAGTCAGTCAAGTTGGCTGCTGGCTAGACAAACGCTTGCTACAGTTTTGCTTTCCTTTTGATTTTATTTATTCTTTTATATCTTGAGAGGAGACTTTGTTGTAGAGCCCTGGCTGGCTTAGTAGTCACTATATAATCCAGGTTGGATTCAAGCTCAGCATCCTCTTGCCTCAGTATCCCAAGTTGAAATTATAGATGTGTATAGATGTGTACCAAATGCCAAGCTCTAGATATACTTTTCAAGATAATGAACACGTGGGGCGGTTTTATGTCAACTTGATACAAGCTATAGTACCGTGGGACGAGGGAAACTCAACTGAGAAAATGCCCCCATCGGACTGGCCTGTGGGCAACTATTGGTACATTTTCCTAATTACCTGTTGGTGTGGAAGGGACACCTTATTGTGGAATGTGCCATCTGGGCAGATGGTTCTGAGTTGTGTAAGAAAGTAGTAGACAGAATAACCCACAAGGAGCAAGCTAATAAACAGTGTTCCTCTCTGGCATCTGCTTCAGTTCCTGTCCAGGTTCCTACCTTGAGTTCTTGACCTGACTTCCCTTAGTAATAAACTATAATATGGAACTCTAAGCTGAAAGAAACTCTTTTCTCCCCAAATTGCATATAGTCATGGTGGTTTTTCATTATTAATTAATTGATTATATCCCAAATGTTGCCTCCCTGTCTCCCTTGTACAGTTTTCCCCCTCCCCCTCCCCCTCCCCCTCACTTTGCCTCTGAGAGGGAACGCCCCAGGTATCCCCCAACCTGGGGCATTAAGTCTCTACAGGATTAGGTGCATCGGCTCCCACTGAGACCAGGCAAAGCAGCCCTCTGCTACATGTGTGCTTGGGGCCTCAGACCAGGCCCTGTATGCTGTTTGGTTCGTGGTCAAGTCTCTGGGAGCTCCCAGGGTCATGGTGTTTTATCAAAGCAGTTAAAAAAAGGAATATGGCTACACGCAGTGGCTTGCATTTCATATTTCATTGATATCTAAGTGACTTTGCTGGGTTGGTTTTCATTATCATATGAAAACCATAGAAACAGACTCTACGCTGCCTCTCACTCTGCCTCTGGTCCAGTTTCTCAGCGCTACCTGCTTAATCTATAACTGTAGACCTCAGCTGCTTCTTTCTATCTAGGCTGAGCTTGCTGTATCCTGCTTGGCTACAGGCCTGCCCTTCTTAGCACCTTCTTAATAGGAAGGCTGTGTTTATCAAGGGATAGGTATGCTAAAGGCTTCAACGTTCACACACGATGTATAAAGCGAAGGGAAAACACAGGAGGTGATCAGCCTTCTTGCACAATTTTAGCTAACTAGAACACTAAATTAACGAAGGTTTCTCATTCCTTGGACAGTTAATGAAGGTTAAATGACATACTGCCTCTGGCCCAGGAAGTGACTAGGGATGTTCTTACCTCATATTATAGCTGGAGAGGGGGAGGGGAGTGTTAATAATCTTCCTCATCAGCAGTAAAGAACTGAGCTTTTAATACCCAAATATATTTTAGCAAAAGCATGGTAGATAACCTCTAAAGAGGCTTCAAGAGCAATTCGGGGTAACTAGGACACTGGAAAATCAGGTTACATTGCAGAGAGGAATACTATTTAAAAATACAGTGAAAGCCAAATTTATGCTCATCTATTTTGTTTTGATGAGTTCGGGTAAATTCTAATAATCTAAATACTCAATCTTGAAAAAAGTGGCTTTGACTTTGAGTAACCAGCCACAGGTTTGACCAAGGTAACTGTTTAATTCACACACACAAACACACACACACACACACACACACACACACACACACACGCCTCACCTTACCTAGCACAATATATTGTACTTAGAAGAGGTGGAGAAATGAAGGAGCACTGTCTATGCCCTAAAAGCTCCTTTGAGCTAGAACTAAAGAGGAGTGCTTGCATTCAATGGAAATGAAATTAGCAGTGTTTAATAAAGGGGAAAAAAAGGATGTATGTTTCAGAACGGAGGCTAACCTACTTCAGCTACTGTGAAGTCCTATCATAAAAGACAGAGGCTGGATGCAATCCTGGGAAATACAGCTGGCCAGTAGGGAAGAGCTTCATCTACTAGCTGGTTAGAAAATCTTAAATTGCCTGCTTTGTTTTCCAGCCTCCCCAACATGGTTGCTGAATTAAGATTAGCACTTCACAAAGCTGACTGACAAAGTGACTAATTGCTGGCTGCTGGCAGAGGACAGATTTCCCCTCTTTCAGGTCCCCAACACTGCTACCTAGTTCCATTTTACAGAGGCCAAATGCCAAGTTTAAGGTAGATGGGCTGTGTTTGTTCACCTGTGAGTGGTTTGACCTTAGACTTCACACAGCACCGTCAGGAAGTCGGTTTTCCATGCTCTTTACAGTAAACAAAGACAGTGTGGCCCGGCTCCAAATGTTACAGAAGGTCACCGACCAAACTGCCTCCCAGACAAAGACTGCTTCCAGAAACTGAAACACAAAATAGATGTAAGCACCGTCGACATTCCAAACTGTGCTCCTGTTCATTCTCAGTGCTTGCCTCAAACAATGTCACACATATCCAGCATAGACGCATAATAGAAAGAGAACCATAAAACCCCAGGTGCTGGAAAGCACCTTAAAGGTCGTCTGGTGCACCCGCAAATCTAAATTGTGAATACTGCCCTTTAAATATCTCCTCCCTGTAATCACCCAGGCTTGGAGGGAACCCCTCTAGTGACTGAAAAACACAGTGCCCTGGCAGAGAGATGATCGCTTCTGTCTTTCGCATGCGGTAATAGGATATTTAAAAGCTCTAAGCCAGAAGGCCCAGTTCCAGGGTAAAGCAAGCTATGCACCTTCTGCCTATGGACTCTAAATTAGGATTCTTAAAGGCTCATCTACACTGTAGCCAGCAGTTACTACAGGACATCTGTTTTCTCCCATGACGTCATATCTACTCAACCTTCTGTTTTCAGCCGATGAATACATTCCGAATACCAGTAGTTGTGATGATTAATCTTCACCAACACTTGATTGCATTGAGAAGCTCCTAGAAGATTAGTTAAAGTCAGCTCTGGGTGTGTCACTGAGGACTTTTCAAGAGAGGGTTAACTAAAATGGAAAGATCAGCCCTTAGTGCAGGCAGTACCATCCCATAGGCAGGTGACAAGATGGAAAGGGGCAGGGAACTGTTCTCCCTCTACCCTGTGGCTGCTATGAATGTGAGCTGTTCTTGCCATATGCTCTCTGCCATTGATGGACTAAAGCTTCTGACATCTTAAGTTCATTGTCCCTTCCTCAAGTTGCTTTCTTGGGTATTTTGATCTGGCCACATCAAGTCTAATTAGCACCATTGTACTTTAAGTGGTATGACACGCAAAACAGAACATGTGATCTGTTGGCATACCCACTCACGGTACAATGGTCACTTCTCTCTTTCCAACAGAACATATTTCAACTATTGAAACCACAGCCCCTCTTTCTTCTTATAGACATGTCAGATTGATGGCCCTTATTGTGCCTGCCCTTCTGTCTAAGTGATGCAGCTACCATCTTCAGTCAATGTCTTTGAGTATTTGCTTTTCTTTATTACTACCTATAATTAGACCCTATGGTATTAAAAAAATGTTCAAAGGTGGAGGGCAATAGCGAGTGATCTTGAAGGGAATACAAATGGACTAGTAAATGCAAGTATCGTCCACAGGAAGATAGAATGTCCTTGAGGGCATGGTGTTTTGCAAGGCAGTGACCACACCTTCTGTTGACTTCTGGATCACAGCCTTACTGCATAAGATACATTAAACAGCCCCACCTGGTGGCCAAAGTGCTAGGCACAAAACGGAAGCTCTGGGTTCCAGCCTCACATGCCAGGAACTCTTTCTAAAAACCATAGGCAGGTCAGTTATTCCTTGCCAAGTCCTTTCTCAGCTTCAAAAGGAGAGACTTAACAATAGGCATCCTATGCCTCAACATTTCAACAGTTTGTTTCTGGAGAGTTCTAATGAATTTTTGAGTATTTTTTAATCTAACATAATACAATAGTAACCGATTGGCTCATTTTCCCCACAGATTTTCATCAACATGGAATAAAGTCCCCACTAACTTGTGTCTCCAAACAAATACACAAATGTTACACTTAGGAATCAAAAGTGAGTTGTCTCACTTTTTTATATGTCAATTAGGTAAATTAAATAAATCTGGCTCCTAGAATTCTTATTCTCTGGTAAAATAACAGTTTTGAATAGGTGAGCCAATTACAGAGCTTCTTGGTATGGAATAAATGTCATAATGTGATATCATCGCCACGTTCCTGTAATCCAAATGTCTTCTAAAAATGTCTTTAATTAATTCTACAGAGAGAACCTTTAGGTTGAAAAGATCTAGTATCTTTCTCTCTCTCTCTCATTTTTTTTAGGTACAGCCCTGACAACAGAGCTGCCTGGTGTCCATCAGTAGTTCAGGACAGCAATATTCTACATTCTTTGAGCTGGGAGGGGGTTGTGATGGCATATGGTCATATCAGTGGAATGCCAGCTCATTGGAAAAAGTTCGGATTACAGGAAAATTAATTGTATGATGAGCTTCCAAGGCACATCCAGCCCTCCTACCATTAACCTGACAGTATAATGGTGGATCTTTTCACTAAGTATATTATTAGATGATGTAATTTTCCTTAGATCAAAAGAACTAAAAATAAAAATTGGAAAGGTGGGTTTCATGCTCAAAATCTGGGCTCAGTTTTGGTCCCAGCTTTCTTTATGTACATCGTATCAGCTTTCTGACCTAGGCACCAATTCTCCTTTGAAAAACAAGTGTCAAAATGTCCAGGCTTCGGGAGTCTCAGCTTATGTATCAAGAAGAGGCATGATCTGCAGGCTTTTGATATTGTTCAGCAATTAAATTACCTGGGATAGCCAATGTTCTGTTGTTAGAATAGAATATTTGATGTTGGTTACTTCATAAAAAGGTTCATTTGGGTCACAGATTATTATGAATAGATTTTAGAACAGCCTTGTGCCAGTTTTCCAGTGAAAGCCTACTGATTATATGATATACTAGTTAGAAAGAAGAAAGGGAATGTTCCATACAGATAGAAGGTCCTCTTTCATAACTGTCCACTCTGGTGAGAACTAACCCATTCTTTGAAGTCAGCATTAGCCTCTTCTAAAGCCAATCCATCCCTCTATTTACTAATTGCCTTTTGCTAGACTATAACTTTTAATGTTTCTACTGTCTCTCAGTATTGCCCCAGAGGACCAACCTTCCAATAATGATGCCATCTACAAGTCATGTATGAGCCAAGATATTTATGACTCTGAAGATTGAAGTAATATTGTCTCCAAGTCATCTCAGTTTTGAAGCTTCCTTGCAGTGCAGACAGGGCAATAACACTGCCTCAGCCTCAACTCCCTCTCTTGAAGTCAGGCAAAGGGCTCTAGCTTTTAGATCCCTGGGACTGACCAACAACAGTCATATGGAAAGGGTTCCAGTGAGTGAACCCAAATAAGCAGCCACAGCAACACAATGCACATATGGTCCAGACAGGGACAGATAAGCATAGGTAGAATACTTTTTGATATTTTCACATATATTTAAGTAACAAGTTTTTCCAGACATGATTGCATACTGATATTTGATATGAATAAAAGTGATAAACAATTGTTTATTGAAATCAATGTCATAAAGTTTTTAAGATGCAATGATCACCAGTGATGGCATCTCTATTTAAGTAGAGATGCAGACCTTTAAAGGGAACCATAAAATCACTACAGTGATGGCCTCATGCACATGACTATATAATTGGCTGCTAAAACAGCAAAGCTTCCTCAGTTTACAGGTATGTGGGGCCAGGAGTGTCTGATCCCCCTGGAGCTGGAGTTTGTGAGCTGCCAACCTATGTTCTAGGAATCAGACTCTGGTCCTCTACGAGCTTATTATGTGGACATACTTTTAACCAGTAAGCCATCTCTCTAGCCCCAAAGGCTGGCTCTTGATGGACCCTTTCCCATACACTTTCAAAAAAAATTTATGTAGATGACTATAAGGCAAGTCTATTTTAATTAATATTATAAAGTTATATGTTTGTATATACTATATGAAATAAAAAAGTGATATTAACATAACTTTCTGTAATATGAGTTTATTCTTTTATTTTGTTTCACCTTGCTTTTGCAGCACTATGACTTGAAGCTAGAGTCTCCTACAGACTAGAAAAGCACTCCACCTCTCTGACAAACCAAGCATTCCTTTCCCTTTTTATTTTGAGATAGCTTCTCACTGAGTTATTCAGGCTGGCCTTGAGCTGACTTTGTAGGCCAAGCAGACACGGATCTTGAGGTCCTCTTACCTTCGCCTTTGAGATAACCACTATGAGAGGCCTATCCTCCCAGACCCAGCTTGCTCTAATTTCAGATACACTATATGCAGAAGCAAAGACTTGTTGTTGCTGAGGATACTCTAAAGAATATCTTGTTGAAGAACCCAAGGAACTCTTTGAAGTATCCAAATATTTTGATTTATCAAAATTTCTACAGTTCCTCTTACTTAGCATGGCTACTTTGAGAGGAGACATGTTTATTTCTATGAATAAACTAAATATCCCAAATGATCTGGCTACTCTGAAGTGACCAAAGTTGTAATGAGACACGTCAAGCAGTGAACCGACAACATGGAAGAGCAAATGCTGAGAAAATTCAGGGATGAATCATCCCAGTAAGATTGGTGTTATGTCCTTCATTATTGCTCTGAGCCATTTCCTGAGTTAGGCACCATCTCCTCCCACCCCCACTCTACAGATGAGGAACCGACAACAGAGAAGCACAGTAACTGACCAAGGCCACACAGACAATAGGTGGCAGAGCCAGACTGTGAATCCCATCAGTAAGGCTCTAAAATTCCTGCTGTCTAGTCCAATGATCTGTTTTATCTTTTCCTTCCTTCTTTCCATTACTCCCCTCCCCAATGCCTGGTCATAAACCCCCTTATCCAAAATCAAAGCAGATCCCTCTCTTGGATCTACCCAATTTCTCTCCAGCATATTGTACAAACAATAAACAGGGCTGGTGAGATCAGTCAGTAAAATGCTTATTTAAGCCCAGAACCCACATCAAAAATTGAGGGATGAAGAGATGGCTAAGTAGTTAAGGACACTGACTGCTCTTGCAGATGATTCATGTTTCCTTCATAGCACCTGCAAGAGGTGGCTCACAATAGCCTATAACTCCAGTTTCAGAAAATCTAACACTCTGCTGGCCTCTGTGAGCACTGGCATGTAAGTGGTGCATATAGATACACTCAGGCATATACAGATATGATAAAATAAAATCATTTCTTGTTGTTTATTTTTTGAGACAGAGTTTCTCTGTACAGCTCTGGCTGTCCTAGAACTTATTTTGTGTAGATGAGGTTGTCCTTGAACTCAGATATGATTACCTCTGCCTCTCATGTACTGTGATTAGATGCATGCTCCACCACACACAGCCTGTAACAAATTTTTTAAAAGAAAAGAAAGCCAGATGTAGTGATGCATTCTTGTAATCTCAGCACTAGAGGGTAGAGGTAAGAAGACTCCTGAGGCTTGCTGGCCAACTAGACTAGCCTAATTGGCAAGTGTTTCACACCAATGGAGACCTTGCCTCCTAAAACAAGGTAGATAACACTTGAGAAATGCCAGAGGTTGACCTTTATTCTACACATGTAAGCATTTTCCTGAACACACAGAGAGAGACAGAGACAGAGACATACAGATTGAGAGAGACAGAGACAGACAGACCGAGACAGAGAACAAAGCACAAAATACAAGGAAGAAAACACTTCTATGACAAGTTTACACTAGAAATCACCATTTTAATGATGCCTTTTAGAGTTTTAAAGCAAAGCAATAGTGGAACACAAGAGTTGAAAACTTCACTCATATCACTGAGATAGGACTAGAAAAGCAAGTCAAGGTGTGAGCTCAAGCTGGGACCATGGGAGCAGCAGGGAGCCTGGCAGCAGGTCTACATGGCTTGAGAAGTTGACAGGCAATGTAAATAAGCCTCTGCATTGGCAAGATGTCAGGGATATACACTGAGTGTCCATGACAAAAAACTGTGCTATCTAGGAGAGCTGTGCAAGGCTTTTCTTTCTTACAGATAAGGAAGGCAAAACCAACAAAATGCAAAGGTGAACAACCAATGAGTAAATATTGGTGTTTCTTTTCACTGTGGTCTAAAGCTTGTGCTCTTGAAATTCTAGTCGTAGCACAAATGACCAAGTCTAAAATATCATCTGAGTAATGAACAAGGTCTGAGCAGACAAATGGTTCAAACTCTAGGCACCAGGGTCACGAGAAACATCACCACTGAGCACCACTGGGAATAGGGATTCACGAGTTAGAGATGTGCTGCTTCCTGTGTAGGTCTGAGCATTGGATCTATTCAGCCTGGAAGGAATGCAATCTCTGAGTTGAGTTGCCTGGATGATCTCACAGAACCAAACAAACTCAGCCACCACAAAGCCTTTGGGGTGTAAATATGTGCACAATTGCAGAACAGAATCCTTGGTCAGACAGAAAACAAGAAAATGTGGAGAATTTATAAAAGGAAACCAAAAAGTAAATGGAGAACCAAATAAATTGGGGCAAACAACAGGAAGGAGACACATCAGTATTGGACTACTAAGATGAGCTGCTGGAAACAAGATGGTGAACATCGGGTGGTAAAAATATCGATGAGATGGAAGAACCACCTGCTTTATGTAAAGCTCTAAATAACCAGATCACAGTGGACAGCCACTCAAATAATGTCTTCATAATGTAGAGCATTATTGGGAATAACTCAATTCACAGGGAGCTTAAGGCAGCCAATGGTTGATGGCCTGTCAGGGAAAACAGAATGGTAATTACAGAAAAGAATCATATTCTCAGAAAAACAAAACTTAATCAAACTAAGTTTGTAAAGTGTATCTTACAGACACACAGTCTGGATGCCTGCTCTTGAAAAACTCCTGTTCCTAGTCTATGACAATTTGTTTAGCTAATTTAATGATTTTTTTCCTGTTACTTCAAAACTGGGTATACTATGACTCACAGCATCTGACTTTCTAAAGAATCTTAAGAAACTCATGAGCACACAGGATAGAATTATACAAGGCTCCACACACTCCCAATTATTATCATTTTGTTTAAATTAGAGGATGATGTAATGGCTTCTGTGGTCATAGAAAAACCAACCTATGACAGATGCTCTAGCAAACCTGAGTTGTTCCAATCAGCTAGGACCATACTTAATCACACATAAATGAGCAAAACTGATGACCAAATGTAACTAATGAGTCAGAGACTAAACTGAAACATCTTACTATGCAATAAAAACACCCATTAATTGAAATTTGTCAAATAGTTTCTGCTGTGATGGTATCTACCACACTCATGGCCAACTTGCCCTACACCTTACCCCTTTTCTCCACTGTGTTCTTTAGAAAGGAGTCACGATGAGCAGCCCACACTTTGTGTGAGGAATCACAGAGCCACACTCTGAGTTCCTTGGGCAAAATACCACATCTAGCCAGAAAACTCTCTCTTCCCTCCTACTCATGTGATCATTTCTATATCCCTGTGGCCTTACATTTATCTTACGCTCTGGGTTGTATTTCAATATTACCACAACAAGTTGAATTTTATTTACAATACACTCAGTTTCATTGCTGATACTTTTTGACTCTTGGCCAAGGAGAGCGATTGAGGGCAGAGCAAAGTATGTAGTTATCAAGAGGACCTTGAAGGTAAGGAGCTGAGGATCTGCCAGAGAGTATTTAGCAATATATTCATGAAACTTTCTATATTTCTAATGCACTGTGGACTCAACATTGAACATGATTTATTAAAATCCTTCTGCTAGGTGCTGGCTGGGTCAGCACTTCACTGTTTTAGAAATAATGTGTTGCTTTCCCTTTGAGACAAGAGCTTAGTGAATAGCCCAGGCTGGCCTAGAAATTGAGATAATTCTCACCTCTGCCTCCCAGAGCTGCAATTGTTGGTGTGCATCACCATCATAAGCTCCAGAAGTAAGTTTTGACAATGCAACTAGGTTATCAATTAACCTGGTACATGGAGTACATCTATTTTAAGTAATTGTAAAACAACATCTTCCATTTGTAAATTACTTAAAACAGAAGCTCGGCACGCTGGCACACACCTGAAATACTAGCTCGTGGGTAGTGGAAGCAAGGAGGATCAACTGTTCAAGGGCAAACTCTGGTACATAGTAAATCTGAGGCAGCCTTGTGGACTAAAATGAGGTTCTATTGCACAGGTACCACAGATTAATAAATTTAATAATAAATGGAAATAGCGAAAGCGTCACACTTGATGGTGTGGGAGTGTAAACAGTACAGGGACATAACAAGTGCTTTAGGAGCCTACTGCGGGTTATTCAGAAGCACTACATTAACTGTGAGTACAGCCCCGAGGCTGGATAGAGGACAACCAACTACTACTATTCCACTAAAAGGACAGGTAAATAAAATGACCCCTCACTACGTATACCCACTATACCCAGAGTTCAACATCTCACTAAAGAGAAGCTTCCTCCTGTCAGATGAGAACGGACACAACGATCCAAACCTGGTTAATGTGCAGAGACTGAGAGATTTTGGAACACTCAGTCCTAAATGGCCTATCTTCGTTCAACTCCTCCCCTCAGGGCTCAGGCAGCTATGAGGAAGAGGAGGTGAAAAGATTGTAAGAGCCAGAGCAGAAGGGCGACTCCAAGAAAGCAGTGGCTTCCAGACACAACAGGACTAATGCAAACATGAACTCACAGAGACTGTGGCAGCGTGTATCCATACATTCAAGCCAGACAGGGTACCAGGACTGCGAAGGGGAAGTAGACATGAGCTCCCATCCCTAACCAAGAAGCTATCTGCAACTGACATCTGCTTGCCAAGAAACAGTTTTCTCCACTGGAGTCTCACTGGGTAATTAACCACACTTAAGGGAAGCCCCATGCCCAGTAGTAGACGGCCAACACAATATGAACTCAGTGGTGATTTTGTAAACTTTTAGGCCATATATTCCTTTGTTTTTATTTTCTTACTGTTCTTTTACTTGTATATTATGGCTTCCAATTGGGTGGGTTTTGTGGATTTCGTTTGTTTAAACATGTGTGTGTGTGTGTGTGTGTGTGTGTGTGTGTCTTGTGGACTTTTTTTTTTCATTTTTCAAATTCTGGAATTTTTGTATTGTTTGCCTGTTTGTTTTCTAAAGAAACAGAGAAAAAGGGTATGGAGTTGGCTGGGTGGAGATGTGGGGAACAGTTGAAAAGAGCTAAAAAGAAAAAGAAAAAACTAAATAAAATAAATGCATACACTCATGTACCTTCACTCACTTCCACATAAATACATAAGTAAATACATACACACACACAATATATATATATATATATATATATATATATATATATATATATATATGAAATCAATTAGAGATTAGGGTCCACATATGAGAAAGAACACGTACTAGTTGCCTTTCTGAGATTAGAATACTTCAGTTAACACAATATTTCTAGTTTATCCATTTTCTGGCAATTTTTATAATCTCATTTTTACAGACCCCATAAGACAGAAAGAAAGAGGTATTATGGGAATGGTGGGAAGGTAATAGATATTGATGTGGTATGTGATATGAAAATGAGAGAAAGAATACTAGGGAAGGAAATGTATAGTGGGGGCTCCAGGAGGTAGGAAAAGAAGTGGGATTAACCAAAACGTAGTATTGTGAAAACACCACAAGGAGACCTATCACTTATGTACTAATTTAAAAATGAAATGAAGTTTAAATTGAATAAATAAAAAAAATCAAGCGGCAAATTTCATGCTAGGTATTTTTCACAATGCAAAATCAGTAACAGAATAAGTAAATACATGCTAAAATTCCAAATTAAAGTACATAAAAGCAGCTTGGCAAAAACACATAAACCAAACATCAAGATGGGAGGGAGATATGCTGACGGACCCTAAAAAGAACTGGAAAGGGAAATGAGAGGGGAATCATCTCAAGATACATTCTAAACATGTCGAAAGTTTTCAAAGAATATATCAAAATGCTACTTTTAAAAGAACTTACTATAGACATGAAGGAAACTAGACAGAGATGAGTAAATTGTATTCATTTATTCATTGGTTTGACAAATATTTAGACAGTACCTCTTATCTGTCATTGTGCTGGCTAGCTTTGTATCAACTTGACACAAGCTAGAGTCATCTGAAAAAAGAGACACTCCATTGAGAAAATTCCTCCATAAGATCCATCTATTGGGTGTTTTCTTAATTGATGATTGATGGGGGAGAGCTAAGTCCATTGTGTGGGTACTATTCCTGAGCTGGTGGTCCTAGGTCCTATAAGAATGTAGGCTGACCAAGCCATTAGGCAGCACACCTCCATGGTCAGCATCTGCTTCCAGGTTCCTGCCTTGTTTGAGTTCCTGTCCAAACTTCATTGGTGGTCTATGATGTGAAAGCATAAGCTAAATAAATCCTTTCCCCCCCAACTTGCTTTTGATCATGGTGTTTCATCACAGCAATAGTAACCCTAACTAAGATATCCAGTAACCATTCCAAGATCTAGGTACATCATAATGAACAAAGAAGCTTACCAACAATTATCTTCTATACTCTAGGAAGAAAGACATTAATGAAGCAAACGGCAACAATGAAATTTGGGCAAGAAATGTAACTTTACATGCCTAGGCCCTTATATTCCCAGGGTCACAGGATCATGTTGACTGGCTCCTGGGTGAAGAATGAGCAATAGGCTGAGATAAAAGTGTTGTTGTTTACCTGAGGCTATAGGTCACTTTATATAGCTTACACTCAAAGGCGATTTATGGGAAAATACCTGTTTTCTTATGCCTGACACATTGGACCATCATATTCACTTCAACTCTGGTGAGTGCTGACTGAATAATTAATATGCTTATTGTCTGTGTGTCTGGTCTTCAGTAAAATTGCTAGACACCCAGGTGCCTGAGGTTCCTTGGTTTGTAACACTTCAAAGGCACAGAGTTTGCTAAGGAGGGAAAAAAGTATGCCCTTGAGATTGTACTGGGACATGTAACTGTAAGCTGCTAATTATAAAGGAATTTTAATTGTCAAGGAATCACATCCAAATATATTATTTGGCTGGAATGTAGATGCCCTGAATTACAGTATGATCTGGCTAGAATACACACATGCCCTTAATACACACTTTTAATCCCTAACAATGAAGGTAAAGTTAGTGTGTAGAAAGAAGCAACCATGTTTGAAAATGATATCTAATTGAGGGGCAGACAAAGTGATGAATCAGAGAAAGATTTGACAGAATTACTCAGAGATAGGACATGCCCATCTCACACAAGAACAACAGAGAAAGAAAGGCTACTTAAGAGTAGCAAGACAGAAAAACGGTGTGGTGTGGTGGGCAGTGCATGTGTGTGGCAGTTTTATTAGGACAGTTTTACAAAGACAGTTTTGCAGAGAGAGGACAAGCTAGACACAGGTGAAGACAGAATGGACTGTAGAATGAGAAGGAGACAGAAGATTAGAACATATTACCAAAGTCAATATAAGGCCAAGAAGAGCATTTCAGTCAGAAGTTGAGAGAAGCTAGACTTAATCAGTCAGCCTGGAAGTTTATATTGTACAGAGACACGTCCAGGCCTAGACCTATGAATAGTTAGTGTCTTAGTTAGGATTTCCATTGCTGTGAAGAGACACCATGTCCAAGAAAATTCTTATTGGGACATTGAGCTGGAGAATGCTTACAGTGTCTGAGGTTCATTATCAACATGGCAGAAAGCATGGCATCATCTAGGCAGACATGGTGCTGGAGAAGGAGCTGCAAGTTCTGCATCTTGATCCAACTACAGTCAGGAGAAGACTGTCTCATGGGCACCTAGGAGGAGGGTCTCAAAGCCCATCTCCACAGTAATATACTACCTCCAAAAGGGTCATATCTACCCCAACAAGGCCACACTTCCTAATAGTGCCACGTCCTGGGCCAAACATATTCAAACCACCACAGTTAGTATAGAGAAAGAAATGCTCTGTGCTCCTTGGCTATGGCTCTCATCTCATTCTCTTATATGAGGAAATAAAAGACATATTTACATTTACAGCCACTCTACTCTTCCTCAGCTCCACCATTCGCTATGCTTTCCTTTTGTTGATTTGCATTTGTGCCCTTTCTATGCAATAAACTGTACTCATGAATATAACAGTTTTCTTGAACTCTGATCCTTTCAGAGAATGATCAATACTAGCGGTGATCTTAAAGACCTCAACTCAACACAATTAAAACCTGGATAATATACTCTGAAGGTTGATAGAGCAATGGAAGAGAACACAAGTTATGTCCATATGATTTTTGTCAGTGTGATAAACATGATGAAATGCGACATGGAAAGGAAAGGGTTCATTTGGCTCATACTTCGACATCACAACCCATCATTGAGGGAAGTCAGAACAGTAACTCAGGGAAGGAGTTTGTTTCAAAAATCATGGGTAAAAGTTGCTTGCTGGCTTGTTCTTTGGTTCGCCCACTAGCTCATGTTCAGCTAACTTCCTTATACATCTCAGGCCCATTTGTCTAGTGATGATGCCACCCATAATGGACTTGTCAATTCCATGTCAATCATCAATCAAGAGAGTTTCTCACAGATACAACCACAAGCTAATTTGACTACTGCCATCTAAATTGGGCGGTAGTCTAATTGAGACTGCCTTAGATAATTCAAGTTGACCACTGAAGCTAACCAGAGCAAAAAGTATTTGAAAAGAAGAAAGGTTTGAGCTAATATCCAATGCATACAAATTCACAAATAAGTAGGACAGCAAGGAGAAATTCCTAGCATGTACAGTGATCTCTCAATTTGAGAGAGCAGGGTACCAATACAGAGATGAAAGATGACAGTTATATTTAAACAAAGGACAGAAGTAGCAAATTGAAAATGAGAAAGAAGAAGGATCATGGCTGTGGTTTTGGAGCATGTGTGTGGCATCTATCTTTATGGCATGTGCAAATGAAAGAATGGTGGTGTGGTGGTTTAAATAGGAATGCCCCCCATAGACTCCTGTGTTTGAACGCTTGGCTCACAGTGAGTGGCACTAATAGGAAGTATGGCTTTGTTGGAATAGGTATGGCCTTGTTAGAGGAAGTGTGTCACTATGGAGATGGGCTTTGTGGTATTATAACCACAAGTATGGCAAGTGTTACACAGTCTACTTTTGCTGACTATGGATCCAGATATAGGGCTCTCAGCTCCCTTTCCAGCACCACATCTGCCTGCATGCCACTATGCTTTGCCATGACGATAACGTAACCTCTGAAACTGTAAGCCAGCTGAAATAAATGTTTTGCTTTATAAGAGTTGTTGTGCTCATGGTGTCTCTTCACAGCAATGCAAACCCTAACTAAGACAGGCAGTCTACTCAAAGATGAGACACTAAGAGAGGTGCTATGTCTACATGGCTTCGCAGATGACCTGACTGCAGTGATGGGGATATGAGAAAGAACACACACACAAAAATGTACACACACAGAAAGAGAGAGAGAGAGAGAGAGAGAGAGAGAGAGAGAGAGAGAGAGAAGCTGGGATTGGATGGGCCATGCACTCTGATGGAAACACATTAGCAGCTGTCTGAAAACTTGGAGCATTTATTTTAAACATGTGAATTGAGGAGGCAGGCATAGAGCTGAAGGAGGAGGTGGTTTCAGCTAATCTCAGTAAATGGACTCTATGGAGGAACAGTCACAGGCTGGAAACATGCAGAGGACGAAGCTGTAGTCCGGATGTCTATACACACTCACATCTGCTCACTAATCGAGGGGAGGATCTGCCTTTTCCCTGAGCCTAACCCTGGGAAGGCTTTGAGCTCCTAGACATGGCTGTGCTCATGAAAACACAAATTTATTCAGAACTTCATATGCTTCCCACAGAGAGGCCAGATTCATTCTATTTTTCTAGAGATGAGGCACCAGAGCATGATGCATTTGGTGTTGGAAACTGAGTCAGAGTTCTGTATCAGTAGAGCTGATAGTGAAAATGTTCATAGATAGCCTAATATACAGTAGACATAGATACAAGGTTCACACACAAGAAAACAACCACATCTGTACATTCAAGAAGTATGATATGTGCTCATCATGGCTTTGAGTACCTTATGTATAAGGACTAGTTTTATTACCTTTACAAGAACTAGATGAAACAGGTATTTAATTAGCCCAAGGTAAAATATAACAGAACGTATTAGGTGCTTTGCACACATCATCCACTTTTTAGACAGAAAAAATATTTAACACACAGAGGCTGATTAAACAAATTGTGTTCAACCTCTTATAAAAACAAACAACCCTTTCAAAGGCACTCTGACTTTGACCATTTGATTCAGTGTACTTGTGGGGTTTGGCCATTGATGTATTATTTTTATCAATATACATTTGAGTCAAATTTAATGAGATTTTAGTGTAATGTTTATATATATTCCTATATCCAGGCACACATTAATCCATCACACAAATGCAGAAGTGCATGCAGATGCCATTGGATTTTATGTAAAAAAAAAAAAAAAAAAAAAAGAGCATCTTCAAGCAGACAGACACCTGTACTTAGCAAACCAATTAAATCTCTCTACTCAGCAAGCATGGAAAGCCAAACTGAAATAGAAACATCAATCTATTCACTTAGCCATTGTAAATTCAACCAGACACTCCTGTCTATTTGGTCAGTGACTATTTTCACCTTATGCATGCTATAGCTCAGATTGGCGAGCCACACTTAAACATGTATATGGGAACAAAAATGGGCCAATATCTTTGAGAGGCTATGAGTATGTATTCAAGAATTGTTTGCAAAGTGAAAGAAAGAAATTGGATGCTATATGCTTTGTGAATACTCAGAAGATCTACGTAAAAGAAAATCAGACTTCTTAGGAAAACTGAGGTCTTTTATTCATGTGTATGAGTGTTTACCTGACTGTGTCTGTGCACCATGTATATAAATAAGTAAACAAAGTGTGTGTGTGTGTGTGTGTGTGTGTGTGTGTGTGTGTGTGTAGCTCCCATGGAGGGCAGAACAGGGAACTGGAGTTACACATGGTTCGGAGTCACAATGTGGGTACTGGGAATCAAACCCATGTCTTTTGGAGGTGCAATCAGTGTCCTTAACTGTTGATTAATCTCTCTAGCCCCAAGATGGTGGTCTTGGAAACCCTAGCACATACTTTCAAAGTCTAGCTCTATGGGTGAATTGCTTGATAATAAACAATCTGCTGATTTATTTCCCCACTTTGTAAAATGTAGATACTTCAAAATGCAATAGTAGGTGTTGGGGAGAGGACTCAGTGGCTCAGATCACTTACTGCTCCTGTAGAGGGCTTGGATTTGATTCTTAGAACAGATCTTAATGCCTTACAGCTATCTGTAACTCCAGACCCAGGGGATCTAATGCCCTCTTCTGACCTTCAAAGGTGCTGGGCATCCATATGGTATACAGACATGCATGTAGACAAACCACCCATACACAGTAAATAAATGATGAATACATTTTTTAATCCAGTAGTATGTAATACCTCTCAAAAGTCCTACTGATGAATAAGAGATTGCTGAGGACAACTATTTTAAGAATTTTTTGTACAAGTTTATATGCAGGGAACCTAGCACCTCTCCACCAGACTGTCATCACATGAGCACCAATAACATTGGCCTGTGACTGTCATTTCTACACCTTCTTAGTCACTGCTTATATTTATAACCTTTTTTAAAATGGGATAAACTCTGATTATGTTTCTGATTAGCAAATTACAGCTATGTTTCCAGTTCTGTCTCTCTCGTTTTTCCCAGAGACCATCTTGATTAGCATTCAGGAACTCTGTTATCTTTCCAACCAGTTATTTATATAAAAATTATCTTTGAGAGTACCTCAAAGCAAAGCATCTTCATTTTGTAGGAAAATTCATTGAATTCTACAGGGTTTATTTTAGCCAAATTATTAGTGTAGGTATCTTTGCCATGCTCACAGATTAAGAACATCATATAGACATCTTTAAGCCACTCTTTGCTTAAATATTGACTACTGATAGGGTCGGATATAGAGGAAGTCAATTTTTTACAGTTTTATGACTAATGGTGAGCCTACGAGGTTCCAAGGGATGGTTCTACACCCCTGATGACACAGGTGGCTTAGTTAATGTTGATGACTTATAAAACAAAAGAAGGAACTTTCAGGGAAAAGTAGACGGTGGATAAGGATGAGAGGGAGACAGGAAGCGATGGAAGTGAGAGGAATCAGATGGTGTGTGTGTGTGTGTGTGTGTGTGTGTGTGTGTGTGTGATAAACATAGAAAAAATAAAGAGTATTAATAGGCAGAAGGGTGAGAAAAGATAGGGCAGAGTGGTGGCATGGAATGAATACACTCAGCACACAATATGTACATACACAAAAGCTTGAAAGTGTAATTTTTTTTTAACAATGAGATACAAAAAAAATCTATCTTTGTAAGAAAATTCTCTTAAAGATAAAGCTTAGAGAAGCAGGTGTCTGTCAGCCAGCACTGTCCTTGCAAGCTGAAGACTGGACATGGGCAGGAAAATAAATAACCGATGCCCACAGAATCACTTCTGGATCTCAGTAAGCAGATATGGGGCTTGACCTGAAGTCTCATCTGGTAGCATCATGAAGACAGAAGATAAGATACTGAGTATCTACAGAAGAGCTTCGAGCAGAAATCCAGGGACACGGTGGCACAAAGAATAACAGTCAACTGAGAGCACAGTACTTTGAATTCTGATGAAAGCCAATTTGAAGGACAGGAGCAGTGGTCTTGATCTACCTGTCTTGTAATAAAATATTGCTAAAAGGAGCATTCCAAGTCGTTTATGCTCCACACCTCTTAAAGGTGCAAATCGGTTCTTGCAATGAGAAGATCAATGGATAGGATGTACTTACTATGACATGTGATACTCAGTAATTAAGAATATGTAAATATTCCATAGACATGATCATAGAAGGTAATATCTCCCTCTAGATTCATAGACCATTCCAGGAAATAATAATCTAAACTTCTAAAATTCCTTCCAGGAAGCTGGAATATGCAGTTTATAACCTAACGGTGTTTTAGGAAGCTAGCCTTTGTGCTTTTACAAGAAAAATGCATTAGATGTGCTTAAAACTAAGATAAGTCAAATGGGCTTGAGAACAAAGCATAGAGTCTTGAGAAGAGTCATGAGCTGTTATCACAAGATACAGAATTATCTTCTGATTTTAGTTTCTTAAGTCAGGGTCCTACTCAAGCTAGAGCTGCCCTCAAATCTGTGATTTTCCTCTCTGCACTTACCTATGGGTAGATGTTATGAAGCATGACTCCCCCTCAAACACTTAATTTGGATGCTTTTAATATGAATTAATTTAACATGGAAACAGACTTAGGTTACAGTAAGAGGCCTTGTCTCAAGAACAAGCAGAGTGGCTTGGATTTAAATGTTTTTTTAGGAAACCTGATAATATCATGTATGAAAAGGAAAATAAGTCTTTGGGGATTCAGGAAAGGTAACAACATCTCCCAGAAAGTCTATCACCACATCAGCTACCCAAAAATACAAGAATCAGTTCATTGTGTAAATTACATTTCATTCTTAATTAGTTATCTGTTTTGACAAGAGCATCTATGTGTTATTCTGTGGATGAGGAGGTCAAAGGGAAACCCCTGTGATTCAGGTCTCTCCTTCTATCACATTAGTTAGAGGGATCTGACTTGGTGATAAGCATCCTCCTTACCTACTGAGCCACTTCATAGCACACACACTCCTCCCCTGTATTTTGAGAAGCTTTATTGAACTGAGCAGTGGTGGCACACAACTTTAATCCCAGCATTCAGGAGGTAGAAGCAGGCGGATCTCTGTGAGCTGAGGCCAGCCTTGTCTACAACACAAGTTCCAGGGCAGCCAGGGCTACACAGAGAAACCTTGTCTTAAAAATCAAAAACAAAAATTAAAAAAAAAACACATAAGAAATGAACAAAAGAACCTTTATCAATAAAGAAACAAGTATCAGGAATAAATTCAAAGGTTGTAGCTCAATGGCATAGTGCTTGTCTAGCACACCAAAGGCCTACACAAAACACTATTCCTATGAACTTCTTAAGATTTCATGTTCCCTTCTAGATTTTCTATAAACATTTGAATAAGAATGCCCATAGTCTTTCTGTACAGTAAACAGAAGCATAAAAAGGACAGACTAGTGAAGAACAGGAAGAACACGATTACACTATGGTGGCTTTAGGGTACCAAAGTACTGTATCCATGTCGGCCTAAGATGAGTCATTCATATATATATGTTAGTAAGCACCAGGGGTTTGTTTTTTTTTTTTTTTTTCTAGACGTTTCCTATAAGTTTGTATGATAATCACTTAAGGTTCTCTAATAAAATCTCCATGAGATGTATTTGTCTGTAAACTAGTTTTCTCATTAGAAGAAAAAAAAGATCATAAGATAGAGAACAAAAACATATTTTACTATGATGAGTATTACTAATAAATTTCCTAATAAATCTAGTAAGGTCTCAGAAAGGAGGTAAAGATGAGCCACTTTTATTCAAGTATGACCATGTGAAATTTAAGGTGGAGAGAGATCAATTACTTTGGTTCACTGTTGTCTTAGCCAAGGCAAGAAAGAGAATAACAAACAGGAAGAGGGGAAGTGAAAGAGAGGAGCAGTCCTTATAGGACAGGCCAAACTGCTAAAAAGTTCAATGTACAGTACAAAGTCATTGGGAACACCTGAAGTCACACATTACCTGGCTCAAGCTCTTGTCAACATGCTCAACATACATTGTCTTTTCAGGAAGTATACCACAGAAAATACACTATGTGTTCAGTAGGTTGTCTATATAATAGCCAGATGGTTTGTTTGGTATACAGCATGTATTCCATCAGGTGTGACATTATGGTGATATGTTCAGAATAGTTCATGCTGGGAAATTAATAACTAATACTGTGATTGTGACCAACAACAATTGGTCACAAAAGGGGGCTCTAAATGACTGACTTCATTATTTGATCTTCCCCAAATGTTCTACAGTTGAAGTTGGGAGCATATAGTCCTCCAACAAGAGCTCTTGAAGCCTTGTGCTAAGTACCAAGGAGGCATGGCTTTAAAAAAAGGTTTCCATCCTCTGCATGTCATATGGTAGAGAGTCAAAAGAATGAAATTAAGACACAGGTTCATCTAATCAACAAAGTTGAAGAACAAAAAGGGGATCTGAGAGGCACTCTTCCTGGGGTCAGGAAGCACTTCACTGATGGGTTGGTGTTGTAAGCTGGCCCTAGAAGATGAAGAAGAATCACTAATGGAGACCAAGGAGGGGTCATTTCATGGAAAGAAAGCAGCAACATCATACATCTGAAGAATGGTAAAGGGTCCAAACTGTCTCTAGACTGCAGAAGAATGATCAAAAGAGAATTCTGTTGTTAGCTTTTAAAAATCAAGTGACCATTAACCTTGAATTGAACTTGCAAGAGAAGACAGAAAATATGCTGAAGAATATTAAATGTAGGGACAGAGTAGCAGCAGATGTTAACACTGTAGCATATATCAAAGGTATGTCTGGAATATTGAGCATGTTGGACAAGGACTCTGAGAAAGAAGACAGAATTATAATGGGCTAATTACATGAATCATACCAGGAAAATGAAGGACATAACTAGCCATAGAAAAGCATGGCAGTAGAAAGTGGGGTCAGGATTAATGCCTTGGCATGAGGGAACACAGTTCAGAAACAAGAGTGTGTGTGAAGTGGGATACCTTAGATGAGGCTGTCATCATCCACCAAATGAAGTTTGACCATGTTTTGGCCTTTGATAAACGTTGAGACTCACACACACGTTACAAATAAACACATACACATACAGCATATCTGTTGCACCAGGCACCACCCACTTCGACTTTGAATTCTGTTCTCATAAGATATGCCTAAGATGGCTGAGTGGTTAAGAACACTTGTTGCTCTTGAAAAGGACTCAGGTTCTGTTCCCAGCAACCACATGGTGGCTTACAGTCATGTGTGACTTTAGTTTCAAGGGATCTGATGCCTTCTTCTAACTAGCATAGGCACAAAGCATACATGTGGCGCACATACAAATTCACAGAAAAAATACACATAAAATAAATATTTTTTAAAAAACTTCAACAAGAAAAAGAATAAAGGAGGAAGGAAGGAGGAAGAGGAAGAGGTCCTAACATAAAGAGAAGACTAGAAGGGAAAACCTAAGGGATTGTTAACGACAAAAGAAACAGAATGCAAAACAAGAGTGAATATAAATGATACTACATATTCAATCAACTTAAAATTCTAGAAGTGCCGGGCAGTGGTGGTGCATGCCTTTAGTCCCAGCACTTGGAAGTCAGAAGCAGGCAGATTTCTGAGTTTGAGGCCAGCCTGGTCTACAGAGTGAGTTCCAGGACAGCCAGGGCTACACAGAGAAACCCTGTCTCAAAAAAACAAAACAAAAAAAACCCAAAAAAACAAAAAACAAAAAAAAAAATTCTAGAAGCAGGAGAAGGTCAGTAATATAGCATGCTATTAAAAAGTTAGCGGGAGGTCAGTATTAACAGGTGTCCTGTGAAAGTAGATGCGAGAAGGGCAGCTTAAGCAATACAGCAAGTCTGAGGCTGCCTGGGCTACCTGAGATCCTGTCTCAAGCCCTTCCCTCTCACCAAATAATAGAACATGCTAAGGAGAATGAGAGATTAATTTCTGTGCATTTAAACTAAATGTTCAAGTAAACTTTGCTTATCTATTATCATAGGTATGATGGTCCCAAAGCAGATCATTGCAATATGAAAGAATCCTAAAGAGTGCATTCTCAAGAAACAGCAATCTGAGAAGTTTGAATAGGCATCATAAGACAACCAAAATTTCACTGCCTGTTAGTAATGGATGGCTGGAAGTGAAACTTAGCAATACTCATTGTTTGAAAGAAATGCACAGACTAATAAGTAAGATTCAAATAAATCAGGGAAAGAAGAAAACTAAATAAGTAAAAAATAATATAGTCAGGACAAATTGATGGAGGAATCATAGTCCTTTCTGTGGAAACAGAAAAGAAGAAAGCCATCAGTTACAGGTAAAGGTAGATACAGAGACAGATACGGAGGATACTGAACTAAGGGGAACTTCAAGGTCATATGGGTGAGAGGTGTTGGTACATGCCTAATAATGGGGAGTAAGAAATTTGGGTTTATGCCCAATACCTAGCACAATGCATGACGCACAATGAAAACTTAACAAATATACAAAGTACGTAATTGTAATCTGAAGAATAGAGGCGCAAGAGGCAATGAGAACCAGAGGGCTAGGGAGATGAATTATCAGAAACATGCCCCACAAACAAGAGAACCCAAGTTAAATACTCAGAACCTAGAAAAAATGCCAGGCCTGGTGGTAGGCACTTGTAGTCAGTGAGTTCCAAGCCAACAAGAATCCCTGTCACAATGGAAGTTGATGGCGTTTCTGGCCTCTAGATGCCTGCTCACACATGTGCACATACACACACATTTTAGAAAATAAAAAGAAGGAACTGTTGTGTCACATGAAAATGAATGTGGAGAAAATGTAAAGTGTTCTTAAGATGTCTAAGAAAAGAAAACCCAGGAGTGTTGTAGTTTATTTATATGCCCTGTTGGGGAGTTAAGGATGACCTGCAGGTGATCTCAGGAGGAAGACATACAACCTCCTAGGGAGCCATTCGGCCTCACAGTCCTTAGGCATCCTTGGGAAGCAGGTTTCCATTCAACGAATAAGTAATTACTGACAGTTGGCAGATAAGACATAACACTCCACACTCTCAGCAGTAATGGACAACGCAGAAAATTAGTTAATTATGCTGTCAGCTGGTCACCTGGACTCCAAGGGCCACACAAAAGAAAGAAAGACAGCAAGGGCCTGTGGGCTGCTTCACAGCATGCACCCAAGTAGACAAATGCAGGGATTTGTTAATCTGTGCTTTGTATTCTACAGATGACTTTCTCATGTCTGACACCATTCAAATCTAAAACAAAAATCCTCTCAAATCCCAAATAATGGTCACTGAACAATGGAAAATGGAAGGTGTCTGATTAACTGTCCCCCAATGAAAAGCTGAGAACTGACATCCCGGTGACTTGGGCCACATGATGGGTTACAGATGCTGTGTTCAGGTGGTTTTTGAATTCCCATCATATCTGATAAATCACAGTATATTCACTTGTCCTATTAAAACTGTATTCTACCTTACTAGGTCTGAATAATTTGTATAAAATTGATTGCTACAGTTCTCACTAGAAGCTCTAATTGCATTCCTGGTATAACTTAAAGTGATAAGCTTATCTTAATTAGTAGCATGAGGCAGAAATGCTTTTGAAAGCCTTGGAGAATTAACCTGCATTTCTAAACAGAGTCCTCAGGGGTGGGGATAGAGAGTCCTGTTGAATATAGGAGCCAGTGTTAATTTATCAAAACTACAGAAGAAACTAATCACATAGCAAGAGAGACTAAACAACATACCTAACGCATCCTCTGATTGAGCAATTTCCATTCTTATCATGGGATCACACAGGATGAGATTCTAGTACCCAGACTCCTGCAGCACCAATGGAAGAATCCCTTCCTGACATTTCTTTCTTTTTCACACTCACATGCATTTGTGTGTGTGTGTGTGTGTGTGTGTGTGTGTGTGTGTGTGTGTAAGTCAGAAGGCAAAGTCAAGTGTCATTCTTCAGGCATGGTCTACCTCTTTTAAGACAGGGTCTCTCATTAGCCTAGAGTTCATCAACCATGCTAGACTGGATACCCAGTAAGCCCCTGGAGGCCTGTGTATATCCAACTCCCCCCCCAGCACTGAGATTACAAGTCCTAACCACCAAGCTTGGGAATTTTCCACAATGTGGGGAGGAATTTAGATTCTCACACTTGGGAAGCAATATCTTTACTGACTGAGCCATGTCTCCATCATCATTTCTGATGATGCTTAAACTCAAATTGCCATGGTGGCAATGCATGAACAGAGACTGGAGGGTTTATATGGCTTTAGTGGAGTATTAACTACAGTATAGGTCACCCTAACACTGAGTACTTCCACAGGTTCTCAAACTAGTGTTCTTCCCAGGCAAAAGAAAGTTCAGTTAATCCGGTGCCCCACATTCATCTTAAGCTTTCTAACAACTTTGTTTTCCACAACTATGTTTGCATACTTGAACACAACCCCAAAAGAATGATGTGAAGGGGAAACTTCTTTGGACAGTCAGTTGGATGGTGTTTTCCTGGAGCAAACACATGAAGGAGTGTTTTTCTGAAGTGGACACCGGTGAAAGACTAAGTTAGACTCATGAGGGAATGTTTAGCTGAAGCAGACACAGGAGAAAGGATGTTCTGCTAAAGCAAGCACTTGAAAAAAAAACTTGATCAAGGATTCATTACTAATGACATGCATGAATCGGTCCACCTTACATTGTGTAGTTGAGCTGCATTTGTGGGGACTCCATATTGAGAAATATGCCCCAAAACTTCTGGTGGTATGCAGCTGTTTTTGTGGACTCAGGCTGATTGGATGCATGTGCTGAGGTAAGACCCATGCAGAGGCAAGGCCCGTGGAGGACACGTGATGTTTGGAGGGAGTATAAAAAGGACTTGATGGACGGTGACAGAGGCTGAGCTTGGCTTGCTTCTAGAACCAGCTGTGCAACACTTGTGGGCCTCATGTCTTCACTGATCTTCGCTTCCCTGAAAGAGGCATTCATCCTGGTCCCTCCTGCTGACTAGAGCCAAGGCTGAGAGGCCTGGCTGTCTCTCCTAGGTAGTGCCATGACTGCTGATTTGTCTTTGCTATCCCATCTTAAAGAATGGACTGCTGGTGTATTCTTGAAGTGTTTGCTAGTGGATCGAGCTGCTGCTGCTAACCTGTGAACTGAACTGCCGATTTCCAGACAACACCGGTGGGATTTGCTTCAAAGAACCACGGCTCCACTTCCCCAGTATCTTTTCTTTCCCACTATCTCTGGTGGGTGGTGGGCTAAAAGGGAGGTTAAAGTGTTTAAGAACAATCATTAGAAATAGGTTTTGAAAAAATTAAAGTGGTGATGATGTTTCCGGTGAGACAGGTTAAGCCCTATGTAGTTCCCAATGTATCACTCTGATCGTGTGATGATTGTGGATACAGGTTCTCACCTGTGATATCTACTAACTAGCATACCAGGACATAGGAAAACTAACATTCCAACAACCCCCTTAAATCTGTGTTATGACAAGAACAAAGGGCAATGCACTAAATGAATATTGCAAATACCCTAAAGACACATTAAAGATTTTCTAATATAATGTTGTAGACTGAGAAGGCCTCTAAAAACACTACACAGCTTAATATCTCTCTCCAACTGCCCAAAAAGAAGAATTACTATGTAGGCATTTTTTCAATCAAAAATGGCATAACTGTCCTACCAGAAATGTTAAGTAAATGCTATTTCTAGAGAACCAGATTCCCAAACTTGGCGTTGGAGGAAGCCTGTGGTTCCCTCCTACATGCCAGGACCAATTGGAGAGTAATTGCTTTTCTATAATGCAATCTGGCATTTCTTATTTGAAAATGAGCATGATTCAAAAATGAAATTAGAGAGTAGTTTTGTGTAGGAGTTAGAGCTAATATAGTGTGCTTATCAGCAAACCAACAAGAAGGTGTTCAGTGCTTTACTGTGGAAGTCTGACATTCTATCTAGCTTACTTCATGTAAAGTAAAAGTAAACAAGAGAGATTCTATAGGTGTATATTCATGTTAGTTCAACAAGTTTTTCAGTGGTCAGCATTGTTTTTATAATGCATCAGAGTATTGTTTTAAATATGTATGAGATTCTGTGCACTGTAAGGATGCAGAGGCAAACTCCTAAGACAGCAAAGAAGCCTTTTAGTCTGTAGCTAGGTGCTCTGAAGTAGAATGGGGCATTTCAAGGAAGTATTATTGTGTGTCATATATATGGGACTGTATTTACATAAGCAAATTATCCATACCTTGACTGCCACATAAATATGTATGTTGCTAGATGTATTTTCTGTTATTTAAAACTTTCATCTCCAGGCTTGAGTAAAAAGCTTAAAGGCTCAGCATATATTAGCCTTGTGAAAATGCAGCCAGGAAAAACTGCAGTTTAATCAGCAGATATTTCAAAGCTAGTGACCTCAAATCTATTTAACAAGATTCTCCCAAAAAGGAAGGCCCTCCTATAATTTAACTTGCTTTTCATTTTGCTGGTGTGACTGCCACATACAGATGGCATCTTCAGGTCACAAATCCTGTGTTTCTAACATTGTAGCTTTAGGCTCATTTACAATGTTAATGTGCTAAGTAGAAACTATATGGAAATCTTCAATGATTCCCAGACAACATACATAACAGTGCAGGTAGCGTCAATACCCAGAAAGCACAGTGATCATAACCAGTGCTAACAAAGACACTTCAGGTTCCTTATAGATGCATTAATCACTATGAACATTGCAGCTGGCTTTTAACAAAGATAATATATGTTCCTGGGATGAGAGGACTGAACACACAATCACTAAAGAAAGATAGGCCAGAACTTATGATTAAGCTGTTGAGCTGCAGTTAATTTACCCATAAAAATCACAATCTGTAGAGGCAGTGGCCAAAGCAGAGCAACCATCATAGACTCATAATTAGCATCAATCAAGGTGACACTCCCATTGACATCTGTATTACTTTAAATACACCAATCAAATGCTTTTGCTTTTCGATGGGAAGCATGATAGGCAGCCAAACATAGGAATCATCCTCATGCAGGACAATTTAAGATGATGTGTTCAAAAGGAATGTAGAAAATATTAGTCTTAATAAAGAAAAACCCAAACAGGAACGTCTGAAGCGGAAGAGCTTGAGTAGGGATCCAGGGAGCTGTTCTCTTCCTGCACATGCAGTATCTTAACCCAGGTTCTCTCAGGAGACATTAAGATATGTCCTTGTCATCTACTAATGCATTGGGCTGCATTCATAGCTACCCTGGGATTCCTGGCACAGGCTGCAGGTTGAACAACGAACGCATATTTGCATGTTCCCTCTGTGAGACCCATGGGATGGTGGATGAACGCATAACTCAGAGAAATGTAAGCTTCAGGATACTGTCTTAGTCAAACACTTCTGCCTAGCACTAACTTATTTTCAAACCCCTCTTACTTATACACATGGAGATGAGAGATACAGAGTAAAACTAGGTGTTATTCATATAATTACATTCGGGCTGTCAATGCCATCTAATTGCATCGCACTCTGCTTCATACCATGGAGACTCTGATATGCTGCCATCATTACTGTTCATATAAATATGCCCGTCTTAATGAATAAGACACTGCTCAGGTCTTTGCCACCCTTGAGTCCATATGGCTTATACCTTAATGAGAGCAATTTTCAAAACGAATCTCTTCTCAAAATAGTTCTTGGCTGTTCAATGTTCATTCGCTGAATTCTTGGGATGAAGGAGGCCTTGGACCATATAGGAAGGCTGGGAAGTCATATTCTGATGGCAAAACTGGCTTGGGAGTGACTCAAAATGACAGATGGAGACCAGGCAAGACATCCCCCAGGATGCGTGTTCACCTTCACCAAATGAGATTTTGGTGGCAAACATTCTTATTATAAAGGTGATTGTCAGCCCCACAATCATTTTGTTTCCAATGTTGGGTTTTATTTATAGCTTTCTACTTTTGTCTACCCATCTCCACATCTTAAAATAAATTGTCCCCCTTTTTTCTGACATAGACACTTTCCTCTTTATAAAGAAAAGTTTGTGTGTGTCCATCCAAGACACCATTGTTCTTCCCCATCTTCCCAATGAAAACAGGATGAACCGAGCAACAGGAACAGCTAGAGAAAGCAAATTACTTAGAGCATAATGGCCACAAACTACTGAAGGAGTGGCAGGGTGCTCAAATTCAGTAGCATTTTTATTTCCACAGTCAAGGAACAAAGATTTTTCCATATAGCATGACATCCTTACAGAGGCAAAGCAATGGTACAAAATAGCACGCTGGTCAAATGTCACAATAGTTCCTTTGAGATCACAATACTGTAAACTTTGAAAAGTCCCACCATCACTTTGACCTTCTCACAAGTAGTAGACACGAACTCTTCTGGCCCACGAACAGAAACCCACAGGAGAGGAGAGATGACTCAGTGGGTAAGATCAGTACCAGAAAAGCTAAATTTGGTTCCCAGAATCCATGCTGAATGGAGCGCTACTGTGTATAACTACAGCCCCAGGAAATGTTATGCTCTCTTCTGATCTGTACAGGTATTTACACAGAATACTGTATACAAATACATACATATAATAAATAAAAATAAATCTTTTTAAACAAACCAAGGAACACTAGAACCTTTTTTCTGAATTGGAGTCTATGCTCTACCATGGCATTTTTTCACACATTACCATCCTGGTGAGGAAAATAGTTATTTTCACCTCAGAAATTAGATAATGGATGAAACAAGTAGCCCTTCTGGTAAATGTTTGAATAGGACTTCTACCTGGCCATTCAGTGTCTTCTCTACAAAATTATCCTGATCCAACATGTTTCCAAATTTTTCATCAAGGAGAGAAATCAAACCATAGATAATGAATCCCTACAGTAAAGATAAATTTTAGGGGGACTCACAGGGACTGAACCGCCAACCAAAGAACATTTAAGGGCTAGACCTAGGCCTCCTATACATTTGTGGCAGATGTACAGCTAGGTCTTCATGTGGGTCCACTAACAATTGGAGAAGATGCTGTCTCTGGCTCAGTTGCCTACTATTGGATTTCTTTCACCTTACTAGACTACCTAGTTGAGCCTCAGTGTGAGATGTGCTTAGGACTATGCTGCTGACTGGAGGCCCCAGTGTGGTGTGACACCTAAGTGGAGGGGCTTCCACTTCTCTGAGAAAAGGAGGGGATAATTGGTGGCGGGATTTGTAAGGGTAGGAATGGGAGAAGAGAAGAATGACCAGATCAGGATATAAAGTGAATAAAAAATCTTCAAGATCTGTCCCCCAAAAAACTACAAGATAAAATTTGAAGAATACTTTTACAAAAGAGAATTTCTCATAAAGAATGACAATGAGCATTGACTGTAGAATCTAAGTCCCATGTCTTGCTCAGGGATTGCTCATCTGGGGTCTCTAAGCCAAACTTTTGTCTTTCACTCTAAGGAGTCCTTTGATTCTCACTGACGCACAAGAGACAGGGAAGGTTGTGAAATAGTACATAAGGCTGCCCTTACCACACAGGGAAAAACTGCCAGCCAGACATACAATGTCCACTAATAATGAGTCAGGGACAATATCAAAGACCTTTGTGTTGACTCCTTCACAAAGGAGCTTGGTGTCAACAAGGTTTCAGAGCTAGGAAATGACACAGAAAGGGACAGTCACTTCCTCAACAGAGAACATGCATTTGCCAAAATCTGATGTATCTACAATTCTTTTAAAAAATGACATGAACTAGAAAATTTTTTTGGTAAATATTACTTTTTAGATCCCAATGAAGAACTATTTAAAGGCTACTCCACTCACATAGTCAGAGCGTATTGCTATGTGTAGTTAATGTCTAGGTAATATCATCCTCTTGGCATCAAAAATAAAAGGGAAAATATGTCAGTAATGTCAGAAAAGTGGAAATGGAGGGATCAGAGGAAAAATCACACGCAATACATAATCACACATAAATACGTAGAAAATAAGAAACCCTCCTAACAATGCCACCTGGAAGCTCACACCCCAAGGACATGCTTCCTGTCTGTCCTGTACTCTCTTTCACAAGGTGTTCACAGGTCTCTTATCCCATTGTCCCAGAAATGAGTCATGTTACACTCAGCTTCACTGCTAGGCTGACTACAAACAACCTGTGTGAAATACGGGGACTTTCTTAATTATTAAACACCACTAAAGATATTTTTTAAAATATAGGTTGTACCATGCAATCATTATCAGTAGAAAAAAAAAGTGAGCTGTGAAGCTTAAGGATCTGGAGTTAGCGGACAAACAATTTGGAAGACTGTCCAATCAATTTGGCTTCTTATCAGAAGTGGTCTCCCAATGTAGTAACAAATACCAGGAAAACTCATAGTCTCTCTGTCTCTGTCTCTCTCTCTGTCTCTGTCTGTCTCTCTGTATGATGTATATACATGTATGTGTAGATGTCTATACATCTGTATGGAGGCTAAACGTCAACATCAGGTGCTTTCCTTGAGAGTTTTCCATCCTATTTTTTGAAATATGATCTCTTATTGAATCTTGAGTTTATGGATTCCTCAAGCCTGGCCCACCAAAGTATTCCAAGGATCTGTATATGTCCACCCAATTCAACACTGGAATCAAAGACTCACACTATGGAACCCGACTTTAAGGTAAATATCTATGATATGAACTCAGATACTCGTGATAGGAAGATAGTACCTCAGCAATAGAGCTCTCTTCCAAGTACTCCAAGAAATCATTTTAAATGGTATATATGCTGTAGTCATTTTTCTAACATAATGAGTAGTCATTTTTTTAACATAATGAGTCAGTTGATGTAATTTATTTGAACATTTTATAAAAAGTGTTATTGTGTCCAATAATGGCCAATATAAAACGCACAATAAAAAGGATTTCTATTGCAAAAACACAAAAATATGGGCTTATTTATTGTATACCCTTTCGTTATTGACAATTAGTAGATATGGGCTAGAACTGTGGATCTCAACTTTCCTAAAGATACAACCCTCTAATGTAGTTCCTTATGTTGTGGTGAACCCCCACCCATAAAATTACTTAATTGCTACTTCATAACTGTAATTTTGCTACTGTTATGAATCACAATGTAAATATCCAATATGCAGGATATCAGATATGTGACCCCCCCAAGAAGGAGTTATAACCCGAAGCCTGAGAGCCACTGGACTAGAAAAACTCTGAGTATCAAAATCCCAATCATACAGACATAAAAAGAACTGCAGAACAATTTAAGATGCAAATCCACAGTATTCTAGTCATGGTTTAGTTTGACTTTAAAAATAAATATTGTATAAAAGATCAATCTATTCTCAATACACTAAAGGAAATCTCTTAAAAAGTAAGTTGTGTAACAGGTCAAGATTCTGTCTGGTTCAATGTAGCAGGAGAGGGAAAAGTATTCCTAAACTAGAGAGAGAAACTCCAATATGCACCACTCAGAGCACACATATTGAGTTATCTACAATGCTGGCTAATTACAGAACACACAGCAATAGAAAATGCTATTTAAGACAATCTAGCAGATCTCTTTCCACTACCCTGCCTGGTATCTTAACTCAATTAGACTTAATAATGTGAATAAAAAACTTACATTGAAAGGTAACATGTAGTTATGCAAACATACAAAAAGGAAAAGCTCTTAACATAATATTATAGCCTATTTCCCAATTATAACAACATCCATCTATCCAAGATCTCAATACAGGCATGTATTGATCGCTAATTTTCCATAGCTGGATATGATAAAGTGGCAAAGACACACTTCCCAGCTCTTCAAGGGTTCTAAGTCAAAACTACAAGCCACCCCAACAATGTTAAAGCTGAATAACTAGCCAGAGACGAGATAGTCTCTATTGTTATGTACTGATACCCATAAGAGGTTTGCAACTGTCTCACAGAGCACATTCACTTTATATTCTTTACACCCTGATTTTGTTTTGTTTTGTTTTACATTTTTGTTGGCTATCTGGACAAATGCACTGTACAGCAAACACGAGTGGATCATTTCTAACTTAACAGTGATAGAAACCCTTTGGAGCTGATATGCTACTGACATTGACATAGAGCAATGACCTTGAATTTACACAGCACTGCTTGATTTTTTGTTATTCTTTACATTTTCTGTAGCATGTACAGTGCTTATGTTTCCTAATGGCTATTGTCTTTGTTTTATCTAAGTGAACACACAGACTACCACCTGGACGGGTTGTCAGGACATTCATAGTACCCCATCTAGGGCTCAGGGAACACAGAAGTGGAAATGGAAGACAGGGAAAAGGGCTACAGACCTTCAGGGTGTGATCTCACAGTAGCTATGGGTCCCTGCACTGGGCCTGCATAAAACTGAGCTTTCCAATAGTCAATCATGAGATTGGGGAAGGGACTGGACGGGCTGAACTCAGCTATGGTGGATTTGGGGGAAGGGAAAGTCATTGTCTATTTTGAACCAACCAGCTCTAGTAGATAATTCTAAAGCCATGGTAATACAGATGGCTCTGGTTAAAACAATGGTTCATAAAACACAAAAACATGAGTGTGTGAACAGGCCCACAGGGAGGACTGGGGTGTCAGGGCTGGAAGGGAGATAAGAGTGCGTGGAAAGAGGTAAGAATAACCCCAATATGCTGTATACATGTATGGATTTCTCAGAGTAAATTTGATCAATAAAATGAGTTTTGACTGAGGGAATTGGAAGAATCAATTGCATACTAAATGAGAAGAGGATGGTTTTATTTTAAAACTGTCCTAATAAACCTTTAAAGCAATGTTTCTTTAAGTTCTGAAAACAATGTCCAAGAGGAGCCAGCCACCATCAAACCATTACAAACAGAGGACACATGTGGTTTCCAGAGGCATACAAGAAGAGGCCGATGTAATGGCATGGATGGCAATGCCTGAGCATGGGAGGAAGCTCTGAGCTCTGAGATTTTCTTTCTTCTTTTTCTCCTCAGATACCTGCTGCAGCCCAGATAGGGCTTCCATGTTTCACCTGAAATACAAGCATAATGGGTTTGATGTTACTTTTCAGTAAGGAGAGAAGAGAGAGTACAGTGAGCAGTGTGTACCATAAAATGTTACAAATACATAAATTATAAATACTTTACATATGTAAGTTATAAACAAACAGGAAGCCAGACTAGTGTGGTTGATTTGAAATGTCCTCATTATAACACAGATGTGCAAGAAGTATTTTTTTATTGTTTTTCTCCCATCACATAATTGACTTCATGTTGCTCAAAGCTCTTTATTCTCACGTGGTGGTAAACATAGAAAAGGAAGTAGAAACGGTGTGCTTGCTTCTAACTCAGGTGCAACAAAGAGCAGTAGACCTGAAGTCAATGGCAGGGAGTGCTTTTGGTTTAGAGGCTCTTCTCTCCCTGCTCCTGCCTCTCCATGTGCTCCTGGCACCATCTCAAGTGGAAATGTATGCAGCACTGTAATGAAGAGTGAAGCATCTGTTCCCGTCACTGCCCATCCTGGGTGGGCAGCTGCAGTCAGAATAAGACACAGTTCATCTTGTCTTTGACAGTGGCCTGTGCCTTCACTACATATGTTCAGATGCTGACGGCAATGGTCCTCTCCGCAGAAGAACAGGAAAACTGCTTCTGCTCAGCCCCTTCAGCTGACTACACTGCTCACCTCAGCGATTAGGAACAATAAGAAGACTTCAGTTTGAGGGTGGCACTCTGTCGACTCTGCCTCAGATTCCTGGTGCTTTTGCTACAGAGACCCTACATAGAGTATGTGCAGGTCTTGCATATGTACGCATTTCATCCCTCTTTCAGTCTAACCACAGGTCTGGCTTGACTCGGAGACATGAACCAACTGGGAGGGAGTGAAGGAGTGGGTTGTCTTTCTTCCTTTCTTTGTTTTTTTCATTGAAAAGAGGTTCTTCTCTCATACTACATATCCCAATCACCGCTTCTACTCCTCCCATCTCCCAGACCCACTCCCTCTCCACTTTCCTTCAGAGAGGAGCAGGCTTCCAAGAAACAACAATCAATCATAGAGAGGCTGCATGCAGCAATCCAACAGGAGGAAAAGAGTCTCCAGAGCAGGCAAAAGAGTCAAAGACACACCTGCTCCCGCAAAACCACCAACCTAACAGCCATATCACATAGACAGAGAGGGCTTTTCTTACTAGCCCACCTTTGGTCCCTGTAGCCTTTGCCAAGGTGCTTTAGAGAACCATTAAAAGTATTTCTCAAAAGTTCCACAGTGGAAAGAAGGGACTGCCTCCTGCGCTTGGGTCTTCTTTCTAACCTTACCCCAGCTGATATTTGGAGTGCTCCCCAAAGGTCCATTTACAGGCTGCTCAGGCTTTCTTCTCTAATTTGTCTGTTTGTTTTACATTTTTACGTGTATGGATATTTTGTCTACATATTAACTGTGAAGCACATGCACACTTAGAGCCTCTGAAGACCAGAAAAAGGTTTCAGATGGCTATGAGCTGCCATGTGAGCACTGGGGAATGAACCTGGGTCCTTCGGAAGAGCATCAACTGCTTTGAACCACTGAGCCACCTCTCCAGATTCTAAATATCCTCCTTTTGAAGGCAGTTTATGTAAGTTTGCACATGCATGCGTGCATGTGTTTGAGTGTGTATGTGCACATGCTTAGAGTGAGTACTATCCACAGTGTCCAGAAGAAGACATCAGACTCCCTGGAGCTGGAGTTACAGATGGCTGTGAGTCACCTGAGATGGGTGCTTGGAGCCTAAATCAGATTCTTTGGAAGAGCAGCACAAATGATTACATCTGAGCCATGTCTCCTACCCTTAAAGCCTTTTATAAGAACATCTCATCCACGAGCAAGAACACATTCATTTTAGAATGTAGATTGTACCTCTCCTATTCTTCAGGCAACAAAGGCTGGTTCATCCAGCCCCAAGATTGCAGCTGTACACAGCAAAATCTGTAGAAAAAATTTAAAAACATTATTAAAGATTTGAAGTCTAACCTTTTTACATTAGGTAGACAGAGGACTCCAGAAGGTATCAAGAGCTTCTAGAATAAAGGAGGAAATGTTACTCTAGATCAGTGCTTCTCACCCTTCCTAATGCTGCGACCCTTTAATACCATTCCTCATGTTGTGGTGACCCTCAACCATAAAATTATTCTCATTGCTACCTCATAACTGTCATTTTGCTACTGTGTGAATCATAATGTAAAAATTTTTGGAGACAGACATTTGACAATGGGGTTGCGATCTATATGTTGAGAACCACTACTCTGGAGACTAACAATTATATGGCATAGATTAATTAATTTGGAACATGAAAAAAGTAGAGGCTTGAGGTTGATAAATTATTTTCAGTTAAACACAACTCCTTAGAGGTAACAACAAAATTTAAAATGCAACAATTTGCATTGTTGCTTCAGAGTTCTTCTCACTGGCAATGCAGACGTTCCCTGACAAGGCCTGTGAATTCCTGTCCATACCTGAGCTTACTCAAATGCACATGAACACACATGAAGATGAAGCAAGAGACACCGCCCACACCACAGTGCACTTTCTCATTCAATGCTTTTATTGTTCAACTAACACTTATTGAAAACTTCCAATATTCTGTTACAACAAATACTACATCAGAGATGGGAAAGCTAACTGATAATTGTCTCTATTTCACTTAAGTCACAATACAATGTCAAGACAGGCAGGTACAATTATATCTAGGGAAGTCTAGTATAAGATTCTAAATATTGGATACTCGAGGTACCAAGGTCACTTTTTATCATGATCCAGTTGTAACTGAGATTCTCTAGGTAGACATTTGAATACATATACAGTGATATGAAGAAAGTGGCATCAACACAAAACCCCATTACAATAAAATTGCAAATCATGAAAGATAGTACATGGTGACACAGAAGTGATGAGAGCTACCCCTTTTCAATGCTAGTTGAGGTGTTACCACTACTTGGTTTGGCAACTATCCACATGCACTGAAAACAGCTCCCCTAGGAAGCAGCAGGACTTAGTTCTGTTCTGCATCCTACAACAGTATTAAAGAAATTCTGTATTCACATTGTAAATGTTCATAATCTGTTCATTATTTTGTTAGTATTGTTTGCGACAGTATCTTATTGTAGATTCACTGTGTAGACCTAGATTCACTGTGTAGACCAGGTTGGCTTCAAACTCACAGAAATCTGTTTGCCTTTGCCAATGCCTCTGCTTCCTGAGTACTGGGATTAAAGGCATATACCACCATGCCAGCCCATCCAGTTCAGTATTTAATAGAACAATTTTGGGTTGGGGGGAACCATGTATTCCTTACATCAGTATTAATTTATAGCATAAATAATCCACTTAAATTAGATTTCCAAAAAGGAATTGCAAAGGCCATGGGCTGTATGTGTTCTAAAAGCCTTTGAACAAATACACACTCACACGCACACACACGCACACACACACACACACTCCTTCATCCTTTATCTTCATACTATTAGGTGAAAGGTAGGGTATCCGCTAAAACGATATTTCTCTTTTTTATTCAACACACACACTCTCTCTTATACACACAGCATTAAAAACGAAAATTGGTACATTTCATTCAAATTTTTTTCTCCAGTACAAGACTCTCTAGCTAAAGAGTAACTACAGTATTTAAAGCACCAAATGTTGTAAAGGAGAAATTAACATTAATATTTCAAGTCGATCCCTACAAATTCTGAAACTAAATACCTTTCCTGAAACATGAAGTTCTTTAATTTAGAAGTCGAACTTCATAGGCTGCTGCATCACTTAAACTATTAATTCTAATTAAAAAGAAAAATAAAATTATTCCCCCAATACCAATATAGTTTAGAAATATTTTAGTAAAGGAAATAAAAACCCACAGACATTTTTCCTCTTGGGGAGCATAGGCATTTATATAACCCACCATGGAATTATATATATGCTAATTACATGCTAATGTAAACATGAAAAACATGTTATATGGAAATTACAAGCTGAACCAAAAACATGCAAATGCTAAAAAAATAAAATGTCTACTTGAAAACAATATCTGCCATCTTGCTTATTCATGTGTAAATATCCAATATGCTCAAGATTTTGACATCTCTATTCATCTTGGGGCTTGGTTCAGCTATAAATATATGACCCTTAACTGTGTGATTGATTCATCAAAAATTCTGGAACCCTTTGCATATGAGTCTATCTTGAAACAAATACAGACACTTCATGGTTCTCCATTTTGAGTAATAACTTTCCTGGGACATTCAGAAGCCCTTAACAAAGATTGTGTGTGTTATCCAACTCGTTGGTTCAGCTGTTCACACTCAAAACTGTTTTTCACAGTAGAGATCACATTTTTAATCTTCCTTTGTTTGCAGCCATGTTCTCCAGTGTGCTTTAAGGAGGCATTCCATAAAATTCTGTGGGGCTGGGGAGATGGTTCCGCTGGTAAAGTGCCTTCTGTACAAGCAGGAGAACCTGAGTTCAGACCCCCAACCCAGACATAAAACTCAGCTACAGTAGCATGTGCCTATAACTTCAGGACTGGGGAAAAGGAGGGATGGAGACAGAGGCAGATCTGTGGCACCTTCTGGCCAGTCAGCCTAGCTGAGTGATGAACTCTAGGTTCAGTGAGACCTCACTGTGAAAACACAAGGTTGAGAACAAAGAAAGGAGAATTCAGGTGAAGCCTGGCCTTCACATGTACACACACAAATACATATGCATATACATGAATACAAACACATTTAAACACCCTCACTCATCCTTCTGTGCCTGAAAGAGGTCAAAGGGGGACTCCAATTCTCTCATTCCTGTCCTGATACCTACAAGGAAACTTCTCTAGCCAAAATACCAGGGGAAAGAAAGACATGCAGAGTGTTCAACAGTACAAGTTCCAGGCCTTTCCTCCACAATTCTATGCCCTCTGCCAATGAACTGGCTTCTGCATCTGGCAAACATATGGCAAAAATGAAGCCAAGTATGGCCAGTGAACATGGCCAAGTTCTTGCATTGAACCAGTAGGACTGCCAACCCACAGTTCCAAATGACAATTCAATCTCCAAATGAAAGCATCACTTTTCTAGTAGGTATCAGTATTTGACATACAGGTATAAACAAATGTAAATCATTTGCTTAAAGTTAAAACTAACACAAGTCAAAAAATAACACATGAGAGCTGCAAAGGTGGCTTAGCAAGCAAAGGTACTTCCCACTAAGTCTAATGATCTAGGGCTGATCCCCAGGATGCACATGGTGGAAGGAGAGAACCAACTTCTGCAAGATACCCTCTGGCCTCGCTGTATACGCCGTGGCATGCATCCGTACAAACCACGAATACAACATAAAAACATAAAGGGTATCTATTATAGATTTATCAGTAATGACGGTGGAACTCAAACCTAAGGTGGGTTGTATGGAAGTGGGCCTGTGAAGACTATCTCACTCACACACTCAGGGATGCTGAAATTTAAGGAAAGATGAGATGCTTCAATGGATTTCAATAGGGAAAGACTGGAGAGATGGTGAGAAGTTAGAAGTGTTTGCTGCTCTTCCAAAGGACTCAAGTTCCCAGTTCCAACATGAGGGAAGTCACACCTACCTACCTGTAACTTCAGCTCTAGGAGATCTGACTTTGTCTTCTGGACTCCTTAGGCACTCACACATCATACATGGTAAGACGTTGATGGTAACTTAGATAAATGTATGCATTATTAAGTATACTCTCTCCACACATTTACTGTCTGGAAGCTTCTACTACCTGGGGCAGTGTTGATAGACTCAGACACTCGCTGGCTAGAGTTTCAACCTAGTTCTTCAGGCTCTCTTTTCAGAGCCATTTTCAGTTCTGTCAAGTTAAGATGGGCTGATTGAGCTGTGTCTCCTACAGGTTTTACATTAGAGTGACAGTTGCTTCTTGCAGCATCACCAAACAGCTATCTTCTGACACATGTGTATCAACACACATCCACAAACAGGAAACATCTTTTTCCTAGCTGGCACAGCCACGAAAAAAAAAAGTCTACCTCAGAATACTCAGAATGTGAGACTAATAATGCGTTTGTAAATACAGTATGTTTTAACCCACATAAGGAGTGCACTAGAAAGGAGTAGGTTGTATATCTGTTATCTGTTAAGGTACCATAAGCAACTAATAAGACAGGAATATTGTGCTTTCAGAAATCTTCCATAAAGCACATCGGAGATACACTGACAAGCTTCCTTAGGCCATCTTCTTTATTTGTTTTGCTTTCTAATAATGAAGAACTTTTCTCATTCTACTAGATTCTTCATCATGTCTTATAAATAAACTACCTTATAACCTCCCCACCTCCCCGCGGAGCTCAGATGATTGTAAACTGTTTGCTGCACAGCTATGAGGTTCTATGTTCAGATTGCCAGCATCTGTGTTAAAAGCCAGGCACCAGAGACCTGGAGAGATGCTCAATGGTGGAAAGCATGTACTGCTCTGGCAGAGGAGCTGAATACAGTTGGGCAGGTCGCAGTGCCTGTAATTCCAGATCCTGAGAAGCCAGCATCTCCGGCCTCCACAGTCATCTGCATCCCATGTATATACCTCACCCCCCCCACACACATAAATAATTAAAAATAAAACAACTAGATCATGTCTTCAAAAAATAAAAGAACAAAGTGAGGCATAAAGTAAAACACCTATCTGTTTTCCCAGTATTTAGGAAGCACAGTTGGGCAGATGCCTGAGGCTCACTGGGTAGCCAGCAAGGCTGAAGGAGTGAACTCCGTTTACAGTCAGAGATGCTACCTCCAAAAAAGCAGAGGAAGATAGCTGGCATCAACCTTTGGTACACATATGCATGAATGAAGTTGAACAAGCGGGCACATACATCCACACCTATATATTGAATGCACACGCGTATACATTCTCAACTTTCTAACATTCCTACCTGATGCACCAATTCCCTTTGCATTCAAACACCCATGGGAAAGCGACGATTTTTTTTACTGATGCATCTTCTTTACTCCACACTCATTTCTGTATCCATGGATCCAATGGATTCAGACTTCAGGCTTCACAATTCTAGTGGACTAAAGTCACAGATAATTTTCCAAATCCAGTGGACATCTTCCATCCTGGTTCAACAACTCTGTCACATGTGATCTTAATTGTGTGGCCCTCTTTTCTAAAACCACATACTCCCGTAGGCATTTCCATCAATATCAGAAGAGCCCACTCTTCTGCCCCTGTAGTACTGCACAAGGTTAGAAGGATTCTGGCAACAGACCTGGGTCAAAACTCCAGTTTTCCACTCACTGGCTGTGAGGCTTAGGGCCAGTGCTTTCATGTCTCTGTACTTAAGTCTCCAGTCTGAAAATTGGGAAGCACACTAGTGTTGGTCACTTGTTTCCTCAGTAATGGAATTAAAGACAGAACTCTCTGCTATGTTGATTAACTGGGCACATGATGAATTTGAGGTCTTAAAAATGGGACCCTGTCATAGATTCTGCTGTACTCCACCTATACATCTTGGCCCAAGATTTAGTCCCACCCCTTTTCTATGACAGAAGAATTTTATAGCTTGTTCCAGATGTAGAAGTTGACACGAGTCCCGTGGGGGTAGGGGGAGACAAAGTTTCTTATTCCTCCTGGTGTGTTTAAAGCTTCTACCCACAGAGCAAGGAGCTGGTGTGTTTACAGCTTCTACTCACAGAGCAAGGACCATTACAAAGGCAGGACACTACTTCTTTTCCTTCACAGTTCTTCCTTTCTCTCATACACACACAGGAAAGGGACTCTTTTCTGACACAGATCTTGCCATGTAGCCCAGCCTGGCCTTGAAGGAAAATTTTCCTTTCCAGAGCCTCCCAGTGATAAAACTAGAGGCACAAAACACTATGTTTCCCCTTATTCTGTTCAATAAAAGATATTTAAGTTGGGAGACAAAGCAATCGATTTTGTTATGGTATATGTTTCTGTCATCCTGTTTGGCATCCCCATTGCCTTCCTCCATTCGCTTTGTGGTCCCCTCTCCCTTCTGCTTTAATGACAGGCACATCCAATTATCCTTTCTGGTCCCTGAAGGGGAAATTAAGGGTTCTTTGGGAAATTAGTTGGATGGCATTTTACTGGGGCAAACACGTGAAGAAATGTTTTGTTAAAGTGGACACAAGTGTGAAAGGCTAAGGTGGACTCATGTAGGAATGTTTTGCTGAAGCAGACACAGGAGAGAGGGGGTTCTGCTAAAGCAAGCACGTGAAGGGACATGTGATGAAGGATTCTTTGCTAACAACACACATGTATTGGTCTACCTTATATTGTATAGTTGAGTTGCATTTGTCAGGACTCCATAGAGAGAACGCACCAAAAAACTTCTGGTGGTGTGTTATAGTTTCTTGCCGCTTCTGTGGACTCAGACTGATTGGCAGAGTGATGTCAGCTGAAGAAAGACACATGGAGGACAGATGCTTGTGGATTTCACATCTTCACTGTTCTACGCTTTGCTGAGTGAGGCACAGCTGAGAACTTTTCTGGGTGTTCCTCCTGGTCCCTCCTGCTGATTCAAGCCAAGGTTAGGTCATGTCAATAACTCTACCAAAGTGAACTACTACTGGCATATCTGTGAAGTGTTCGAGAGTAGACTGAGCTGCCTGCTAACCTATGACCTGAACTGCCACTTTCCGGACAAGACAGACTGGAGTTGCTCCAAAGAACCTTTCTAAACAGGTCCACACACATACATCCCCCATCCTTTCTTTCCCACTACCTCTCGTCGATGGTCTGCTAAAAGGGAGGTCAAGGGACTTAAAAACCATCATTAAAAATAGGCGTTTGAAAAAAATTAAAGTTACAGGTCCCCTCTCCAGTTAAGATTTCTCCTTCTGACTGATCCACCAAACCAAAGAATACACATGGAGGGACCCATGGTGCTGGCCACAAATGCGGCAGAGGAGGGTCTTGTTAGCCATCAGGGGGAGGAGAGGCCCTTGGGCCTGAGGGTATTAGATGCCCCAGTATAGGAGAATGCCTAGGAGGGAAGACGAGAGTGAGTGGGTGGGTGGGTGGGAGATTACCCCCATAGTGGCAGGGGGAGGGTGTAGGGAATGGGGAGGTTCCAAAGGGGAGATCTGGAAAGGTGGAAACATTTGAAATGTAAATAAAATATGAAAAAAAAAGAAATGTAAATAAAGTATCAAAAAAACTTAAAAAAAAGAAAGAAGAAAAAAAAAGATTTCTCCTTCTAAACACACACACACACACACACACACACACACAATTGTGTGTCTGTGTCTGGTTTATTTCTTGACACAACCATCTCCTATTACGTTCATCCCTGCAAAAGTCATATTTTTAATGTGTGAAAAATTCCATTGTGTATACATGCCATGGTTCTTGTTTCTAACCCATTAATCTGTTGATGAACACCCAGACTGATTTGATTTCACAGCTATTGCAAACAGTACCATAATAAACACTGAAGTACAGGTGTCTCTTTTGAATGCACATCCTGCCTGGGTTGAGTGAAGCCAACATGCTTTTGACTGCAACATGAAGTTTTCCTCCGACTTCCTCTCATTCATCCATACATAGGCTTTATCAGTTTGACAACACTCTTGTGGTAGCCTCCATAGCAGAGTGCTTGGACACATGGTTCTGTTAGTGCAGGGCAGGCCCATCATCACCACCTGGAAGCAGCAGCTCTTGCCCACACTATCCACCTGTGATGTAGGCTTCTGGATCCTTCTTTTAAGCTTCTCTCTTATGGGCTCAAGAAATCACGTGACCCCAAGTTTTCAAATATTTCATTTTTGAAAAGGTAAAAACAAACAAAACACAAACAACAACAACAAAAAAAAACACCAACATTTTATATATGTAAGAATCTTGTCTGTTTGTACTTGTGTGCATCACATGCAAACAGTGAGCTAGGCCAGAAGAAGACATTGGATCTCCTGAAAATGGAGTCGTATGCTGCCCTTTGTGTTCTGGGAATCCAACCCAAATCTTCTGCAAGAGCAAACAGTGTTCTAAACCAACGGACCATCTGGTCTCCAAGCACGTGAGAATACACACACACACATACACACACACACACACACACACACACACACACACACACACACACCACTATTACAGTCACCAACAACAACCACCAAAAAAATAATGAATAAATAAATGATTTTTTAAGAATGCAAACTTCTTAAAGCCATGCAGGTTTCCAGTTTCCATTTGGGAGTCCAGTAGTGGCTACTGTGAAGATAGAGAAGTGGCCTGCATCTGAGCTTTGATTCATTTCCTCGGTGACTTGGATTTCTTCACCACTTTCCTAATGAGAAATTTTAAAAGCCCTAAGAGCTAAAACATGAGATTAAGTGCTTTGTAATCCATAAGCAGACTATAATCCTGAGGATGATTAAACTCGAAACATTAGCTGTTTATGGAGAATGTTCAATGTAAGATCATTTATACTTTCTGTGGAAGAGGCCATAGCTTCTAATCTTGCTTGGAAGAGTAGCCTCCAAAAGAAGCTGAAGAACAAGACTGAGCAAAGCCAGTGTGGGGCAAAGCAGAGCTTCTCTCTTACTGGAAGATCATGGGTGCTGCTTCAAACCTTAAGCTTACAATATCCCTTCACCACATGGCTAAGGGGAGTTAGCTTACTAGGACCAGAGTGCTCCAGCAGTCATAGGAAGGCAGCATCAAGTGGCCACAATTCAAGCCATTAAAGAACATACCTGACTAGATCCTGGGCACATCTCAAGTTGAAATTACGTTAGCAGGACCCATGTTGACAACTACTAGGGATGGGGCACAGCACTTTAGGTTCTTTTGCACACACCATTAACAAGTTCCTTTCCCTTTCTAAGATTCCTTTAAAAGAAAGAATAGATAAGTTGGGTTCAAGGAAGTCACAGGTATAGTACCAAGACTGAGAAAAGAAGGAGGAGGAGCTTGGGCTACCTGTCAAATTTCTAAGGCAGTAAACAAATGAACAGTTAAAACTAAAATAAGACAAATAGACACACATTATCTCACTTGTGAATACAAGCACAATTAAAAAGGTAAGTCTTTTAACTTATGAAAGAAAATTGAAACACAGATTTAAAAAATAGCCCAATAAAATGTGGAAATCCATGGTTTAGGAGTTACTCAGAGTTTAGGTAAACTATCTTCTAAGACTTGGTTATAGTCTAGAAGGGAAAGGTCTCATATGTGTGATTATATATACATATACATATATATATATGACCTTATGATATATATTTATCATATATTACCTTTAAATTCTATATATAGAGAATATATCTATAATATATATAATCTATGCAATGAAATACAAATATGATGCATTTGAATACAATGACACAGTGCTACTCATATCATTTGGCGTATTGTGATTAGTTATATATTTTAAAAAGCAACCTGACTCCTCCCCCCAAGAACACAGAAAATCTACATGTTGAAACAGCATATATTAAATTAAATACCAGAGCTCAGTACTTCAGCTGAATTCAATGGCATGGTAAGTGGGTGGTGACTGGCACTGCCATGATTCAACTGTTTTGGGATATTCCTTATGACACTTGTAGTTACACATTGCTTACATAAACTTCCTCAGTTCTTAGTCAAAACTGGGATGGAGCGCCACCGAGTATCAAATATAAATGCACCAAAACTCAGAGTGAAAGAAAATGAACAAGCCAAAATAACAAAATCCCAGCTTCAATCCTGACCCCTGATTGTCTTTTATTCACGGTCACTGCCAGCGCTTACCCTCCATTACAGAGATTCTCCAGGCACATCTGTTTACTCCAATCTGGATTCTATCTACAATGAAGTGTCACCTGCCAAGCAGAAAATTGAAGCGCACATATAAAATAAATAAATTTTAAAAGCTGTGCAGCAAAAGTGAAATAATATTTTTGACAGACACTCTTTCCCCTTCAAGAATACTAATTCTCTCAGGAACGACCCTTTAATGCTGTGGTCACAGAGCAGTTACATTTGCTATAGCCAGGACATTATTAATCCATTTAATTGTGCAATGTATTTAAGAATTCCAGAAGATGAAAATGCCCAAAAACTTAAACAAGAACATACATCCTACCACTGTCTGGCCACACACCATTTTGCTTTCCCACATGACTCTACGTACGAAGCTCTGGAGAAAGTGAGTTACACTGGAGGAAAGGAAATTACCCATATGACAGTGGAATGTCCCTAATTATGCAGCTCTGATGTTGGCCAACATTTGACTCTGGGGTCCTGAAGATCCAGCACACAATGAAGTGGCAAGAACATTTCCCACCAAGTTCTTTTTATAGACTCACTAGGCGCCTCCACGTAAATGGATAGCAGTCACCATTAACTACTCACAATGGCCAATAACTGGCCCAGCTTCGCATTAATTCAGGCTGCAGCTTAAATGCCAAATGCAGCAATGAAGCCCACAAGCTGAGAGGACAAACTGACAGTCCCTGACAGCTCATGCCTGGGCCAAGCTCTGAACCACAAAACAGGGCAAAACTCCCATCTGCTGTCCATCTGCCATCCTGCCCCTATCAAGAAAGGTTATTCCGCAAGCTGCAGACAGATGGGCTTTGCAAAGATCTATTAGGGGGAAAAAGACAGTCTGAGATGATTAGAATAATGACCTTTGGTTCAACATAGAAATCCCAGGAGTAATGAAAATTATACACAAATTCAAGGCTTTTTAATTGTATAAAACAGACACTGCCTCTTTTGCCACCCGTGAAAATCAATGGTGTTTGTCTTCCATGCACTGAGTACGTACTGTCTACCCAAAGACAGTGATGTAAGGGTGAGTGTGTAAGCACGTGGAGATTATCCTCACTCGAAGTTGTTTCTCTCAATGACACATCAGTGAATTTTAACAATGTTATTAAATGAATAAAAAAAAGAAACCCTTTATAAGTTTCTGATGGTATGCATTTTCATCGTGATCCTATTCTATATAAACAGGAAATTGGGATAAGTCAGCTCATGTATTAAACAAAAGCTTTATGACAAAAAAAAAGGGAAATGCAAACTTTTTTGCTAAAGGAAAGCATGTGTTTTTGCTTCCATAGCAAAGGAAAAACAAACAAACAACAACAAAAAACTTTTCATTGGGCACATCCATATCCAAGACAAAAGGCAGATACTTGGTGCATTAACATACAATCTATACCACGGGACCAGGCAAAATGCTGGATGTAGGGGAGAGACAGAGGAAGACATAGATGGGCTTTGTCCTTATGGTGATTCAGTTCATGAGAACATTTATGTGAGCAGTCAGGAGAAGAAAAAAGCCTGGACGCTAGCAACTGGGCCTGCAGTTGAAATGATTGCCTCAAATTGTTCATAAAACACACAGAGTTTGCATGTGAGGTGTGTTTTCACTTTCTTATACTTAATACACTTAAAGTTTTTAACTGTTCTTTATAGTTTATGTGGGACAAAGAAATATGTCTTTTCCGCATTTAGAGGAAAGACAAGGCCTATTGACTCAACTGAGCATTCCCCAGTGATGGGAGGAAAAAGCTCTCCAGTTCATAGAGATCTATCTCAGCAAAAGATACTACAGTAAGAGCACTCGGAGTGAGTCCATGCATATGAACTTTGAGAGCAGGCTACCTGACTTGCCAATCAGAGCAAGTTAGCTCTGGGAGATGGAGGTCAGTGAACAGGACAGAAAGGAAAGGAGGCCTTTCAAGGACAATGGGAATTGTTTTACATCTTGAATTGGGCTAGAGCTGTGAAAAATGCAGCCATATGAGCCACTAAGTTGTAAGATTAGTACATTTCTCTGAATGCAAAGTTTGTACATTGATTTCAAACCGATTACACATTGAGTGTGCTGTGATAGAATTGATCAGGTTTAAAAAAAAAACAACTTTTAACTGTGTAACCAAATTCTCTAATAAAATGGGGCAACATTTTACAAGTGATTTCAGAAAATTGCTCTTTTTGTATGCATAATTTCAAGGGTCAAACAAGAATAATCAGTGTTTGGAAAGGACCCATGAGGCAATTCTTTCATCAGAGCTGTAATGTGCTCCTTATCTCAGCCATATTTAAGCAACTTTAATCGAGTTCAGAGTCAGAGGGCATCTGGAGTCTATGGGAACTCTCAATCTCGGTCTTTATCTCACAGCATACATCCTTCATTTCTTAAAGAACAATTTTACTTCATTGTTCCGTCGAATGACCGTGCTGCCCCCGTTTTTGCTTCCTTGAGAAGCAATGGTCACTACCTCTCCCCAAATACAGAAAGGCAAGGCTAACATCAGCCCCTGCTTATTCTGAAGGAAGAGAAGTACTACACCACTTCCAAAACTCACATCCTTCAGAAACAGTAGTTTACCTTTGATTTTTTTATCTTAGCTTTATATAAACCCAATTTCATAAAGAAGTTGTCAATGACCAAACATGTTCTTAGAAAACAGTAACACTGTCACTATTAGTTTTTAAGTTCATTTTTTTCCAACTAAAACATATTTGAATCACTATAAACAATCTCCAAGGACTAGCTAAACATTGCAGCAACGTCAGTTTCGTCAATGTACAGCTTGATTTTGATGGCTTCTGGTATTTCATACAAAATCAGCTTTTATTTCTCTTATTAATTGGAGGGCCAGAATTGTAGAGCAAGAGGAAAGAGCAAGAGAGCTTAGCTAGCATTAGGAACACCCTGGGTTCAACACTGACAACTGTAAAAACAAGTGGTATTCATAAGGAAGGACACACCAGCATTCTCGAAGCCTTGAAATAGTAAGTGAAAAGTATAACCAAAGTATAAATCCTAAAATAAAACATTCCCATAGATATTGTCTTTAACTCTATGCATGTGATATGGATGTAAAATGGAAATGATTTACAATAACTTTTCTTCTTCTCTGTACCATCTGGTCATGCAAGAAAAATTCCCTCTGTCACTATGACATGGTTAATTTTGGAAAACAGGCTGTAGACCTTGACCTGTAGACCATTTTCTTATAACACAGTATGACTACAGCTCAATTGTGGTAGACGAAGCTTCTTGAGGTTCATGTCTCACAAAGATTAGAACTGAATGCTCTAAGCCAAGGTTTCTGTGAGTTTCCATAGCAGCAGAAGGTGCTAGGCAGGAGGGGAAAATGAACTATGGTGCTAGCCAGCAGTGAACTCCAAATGTTTGCCAGGTAAGAAGTACCCCTGGCTCAATGGCGACATGAAGGGTATGGGGGTAACTACTACTTACTGGATTTGAAGCCTTCTCCAGAGGAGGGGATTCATGCCTGATGCTGTAAACCTGGCCAAAAGCCCATGTCTCTAGGCTCTACAGGATAACATACTAGTGTTGTTTTGCTAAATGGATATGTTGATAAACGACCCTCTAAATATGTTTATACCTACAGATCAGTGCTGCTCTCAACCTCCTCCCAAGGTTCTAAGAACACCAAAATAACAACAACAACAACAACAACATAATGACAGGGATTGGAAAGAATGTGACAGAGAATTATGAAATGGTATCCTCCACACATGGCATGGCTATTGGATTCAAAACCTTCAGTTATGGTTTATACAGTACAAGATAAAGTCAACAAGATCACTCAGCAGTTCCACAAGCAGCACCAACTAAACTCAATGTGTTGCATTAATTTTAAAAGGACAAGACTAAAGGGGTGCAGGGACTAGAGGAATGGGAGAGGGGAGCTGTGGGTGGGTATGATCAGGATACAGTGTGTATGTGAGTGAAATTGTCAAAGAATAAGTAAAAGATATCAAAGACAAAAATAAATTAATAAATAGAGGAGTCTGTGTGTCTGAGACAGAAAAAAACACTAGAGATATCACAGAAACCGGCAGATGACAGAGGAGTCAAACCTTAGGAAAGACACACAGCGCGATGAGTTTCCCGCTTTGCTTTTTCTTTTTTTTTTTAAATAATTTTTTTATTTCTATTTTATGTGCATTGGTGTTTTGCTGGTATGTATGTCTGTGTAAGGGTGTTGGATCCCCTGAAGCTGGAGTTAGGAACAGTGTGAGCTGCCATGTGGATGTTAGGAACTGAACCCCGGTCCTCTGGAAGAGCAGCTGGCATTCTTGACCACTGTGGCACCTCCCCAGTGTCCCCACACATTCACATTTTAGTTCACAGTTTGTGGGGTTTTTTTGTTTTGTTTTGTTTTGTTTTGTTTTAATGCGAAGTGGTGAGGAACCTGGAGATGCCATGAAACTACAAAGTAAACTCAGAGGAAGCCCCTAAAAGAGCTTGGAATGACCCAAGATTTGGGAAGAATCTCAGAAAATTATGGGATGGATCCATAATTCTGTAAATGAGTCTCATATATATCAGATGGATTCCTCAGCTAGGTGTACATCAACCAGACCCCAACCCCAAATTTGCACATGTACAGGAGAGCCCATCTAGGATAGCAAGGTCAGAGACCCATAAACTGAGACTGAGCAGACTAAATCAAAGTGTCTTGACTGCTAAAAAAACAAAAAAAAGCCATTCTCCACAATAATAGTATAAAAGGAATCTCCCTATAAACACGATACAACAGAATATCCACAAGATCAACAGAAACATCCAAAATCACTTAGTATACAAAGGTATAGAAATATACTAATTTTCAAGAAAAAGCTACAATATGACCTGATGGTTGAACTATCAAAGAATTCTAAAGAGCTATATTCCATGAATAAGCAAAAGTACTGTTAAGTGAAAAGATATAAGCTTTCACTAGATATTAAGCTATAAGAAATTTTTAGGAATCAAACATACAAAAGTTGAAATGAAACATGGACCACACACTAAAGGAAAACGTGGGTTCTGAAAGGCAAGTTCAGCACAGCAGGTTTGACCTTGTACACAGACTGAAGAGAACTTTGTGGTAAGGCTTGACTTCATCTCCATGGAGATCTGTCACCTCAAGCAAAGCTTTTCCCCAAGAAACTGAAAAGGGAGCATTCGATTGTCTTTTGGACTTCAGCATTGATATTTGACTCATATTAATCCTCATGCTAATGAGGAAGGCAAGATCCAAGACTAGCAACTGGAAGTTAAGAGAGCTGTTCAAAGTCACATGACCAGTGAAGGCCTGACCTTGATGGATGAGAGTTCCAGTCTGAACATCCCAACACCACATTCTCACCCAACTACTCTGCTCGCGAAGCCAGGCCTGTGTTGGCTTACAAGATTCATGCACATCATTAACCAAACTCATGCATTTTTCCTTGAATGTGCAAGATAAAAAGTATTTATACAGACTCAGGCTTACATTGTCAAATGTAGTTAGTACTGCATGTAAAATTCTTGATGCATAGAGTGGAGAGATGGCCAGTCTATAAAAGCGCCTACTGTGCAAACCTAAGTTCAGTTCAGATCATCTGCATCTATAAAAAACTGGCAGGAGCACACATCTGTAATTTCAGCACTGCCGAGGTAGACACAGAATGGATGCCTCAAGCTTACTGGCCAGCCAGTCCATCCCACTTCGTAAGTTCCGGGTTCTGTAACAGATGCTGGGGTGTGTGGATGTGTGTGTGGATGTGTGAATGCAGTAGTGTGTGTGTGTGTGCGTGTGTGTGTGTGTGTGTGTGTGTGAGAGAGAGAGAGAGAGAGAGAGAGAGAGAGAGAGAGAGAGAGAGAGAGAGAGA
>JADRCH010000156.1:4389047-4458427 GCA_019843965.1 Rhynchomys soricoides | reverse complement strand
AGAGAGAGAGAGAGAGAGAGAGAGAGAGAGAGAGAGAGAGAGAGAGAAATTGTGGTGGACACTGAGGGCTATTTATACTTTGAGATACACAAAGTAAAAGTGCTGTGAGCATTTATTTCTCTTTGGAAAGTAACATGAAGTAAACTTGTCAGTCTCAAAATAGATACATATCAGTTTTAGAAGAAACTTCTGGAGTATCATCTACAATAGTCTTGTGAACATACAACTGCATGAAATGGGTAAGAAACTGCAGCTTTACCGTACATTCTGGGTTAGACTTTCCACATATAGCCCTTTCAGGGGGGTTCTCATCATTGTTTAATCTGCATCCTTGATGACTGATGGCTTTGGGCACTTTTAAACACACTTCATGTGCTTACATTTCTGTATCTTCCACTAGGAAGTATCTGACCAAGGTTTTTACCCATTTTTTAAACTGGGTTGCTGTTCTACTATTGGGCAATGGAAATAATTCACATATTATGAACACTAATCCTTGCTAAATATATAGTTGGTTGATTTCTTAGCAGTGACTTCATTAGTTCAACTTTTCAATTGACATTATACCTAATTTACCAATATTTGTGAGGTTTGCTGTCTGTGGAGTAACAACCTTTTGACTATCCCCAAAACTGTAGGGATAGTCTCCTATGTTTCTTGCTGAAAGCTGTATAAAGTCAACTTTTATTTTAAGGTTTGTAACATATTTCAAATTAACTTGTGGGAGTGGTATAAAGTAGGGAACTGCATTCCAGTTATTTATAAACATTATCCCTTCTTCCTTGGCAGCTAAGGGTCTATTTTGGGTTCCCATCTCTAATCAAGGGGTCACCATTTTGGTCCTCACAGCTTTCTCAGAAGTCTGGAAGGCACAGAGTAGAATTCCTCCAACTCTGTTCTTTGTCAAGGCTATTGTGATATTCTAGTACCTTCTACAGCTTACAGCTAATTTATGCATAGAATGTACAAACAACAAAACCCTGGTGGATCTTTAACTGGGATTACATTAACTCTATGGATGAATCTAAAAATAACTGACAATCCAATCTACATGCAGCATCTCTTTCTATATAATAAGATAATTTTAATAATTGTAGAAACTATTCTATTTCATGAGGATGTTTTCTCATGTATTTTGTTAAAGATATTTCTAGATATTTTTGATTTACCATGCTACTATACAAGAAAATTTATCATTTGTCTTTTTCTTTGTACTACCATGGAAAATACATTTGATTTACATACCAACAGAACATCCTACAGTCTTGTTTAGTTTGTTGGATCCTATGTTTTAGAAACACATTAGGACAGTCTGTACATTTAAACATGTTACCCACAAACAACATCTACAACAATAGTTTTACTGTTCTTCTTCCAATGAATATTTTTACTTAATAAACTTTTCTTATTGCATTAGCTGTGATCTTCAAGAAATACTCTTTAGAGGAGCAGAGAGTCAGCATCCTTCCCAGTGCCACTTTCATGGACATGTTCCTTTCCTTACTATGATGCTAGCTGTGAGCTATTCAGTTTCACTTTATCAAATTAGGTCTCTGCTACTCCTGCTTATTTCATATCTTATCATAAAATCATGTACTAAAGGAGTAGTTTAATTGGAAAAGAGGCTGCTTAGTATACACAGAGCTCTGGGTTCAATCCTCAGCACAGCAAAAACAAGGAATGGTACAGAACTTGGAAGGAGAAGGTAAAATGTCTGCTAGTTCAAGGTGGTTCTTAACTACTTAGGGAGTTTAATGCTTGCCTGAGATATACGAGATACTGTCACAAAAATTTTTGAGGTTGACAGATTTTGTGTGTTGTTTAAATCATATTTTTCCTAATGTATTATATGTTTAATAAATTGCATTGATAAATTTTCAAGGGTTTTATTTCATGTCCCAAGGGCAATTCCAGCCTGACTGTGACACATTCTCACACTGTGAATTATTTTCATGGAATTTTGTTAGCATGTCTATTTTCTGAAATGTTCTCATTTTTTTATGTGTGGGAATTATAGCTGTTTAATAAAGATTACATCTTCTTCCTTTATTTTCTATGAGATGCTTGCGTACAATCATTGCCATCTCTTTTTCTATTGTTGCTAGAATTGGTCAGGCTAAACAGGAGGGACATGTATATTTTTTAGAGGAAGTCAAGTTTGCAATACTTTGACACAATATTAAAAATAAAGAACCAATAAAAATAAATTAATGTGAAAATTAAAATGTTTTGTGCATCAATGGATACTGCCAACAGAATAAAAAGGCAGAATGGAAAAAAAACCCACAAATCTCATACCCTAGAAAAGGCGTATACAGAACACACACACACACACACTACAACTTCAAAATGACTTAAAACAAGGAAACACAGACTTTTTTGTGAAATACATAAATGCCTAGAACATATAAAATATCATTGACGTCTCTGGCCATTGAAGAAATGCAAATAAAATCCTCAATGCAATAACCTCATGTCTACCATTAGTGGATGTTGTTACAGCTACTGGGAAGGATGCAGAAAACTGGGAATTATAATCCAGGCTGGTAGGAATGTTAAAATGAAGGAAGGAATGTGAAGACAGGTCAAAGACACTTAAGAAAGAAATCTCATAATTATCATAGAATCCAAGAGTTCCACTGGCAGAGGTGGGGCGGGGACAGGGTATGCCAGATACAAGTGGAGGCCAGAGGCTGCAGCAGATACTTGTACTACACGGTAACAGGAGCACTATTCACAATAGACAGAGGCAGACTCAAGTTTCCACTGGAGGATGAATGGATAAACAAAAAGTGTTCTGTGTATACACCCATAACTGTCTTTTACCAATCAGTGTGTCCCAGACACTGTGAAAATATTTATATTATGTCTCCTAATAACACTACTTGTCAGAATTTAGATTGGCAGAAATCATCTACATATCCAAGCATATAGCAAGTATAAATATCAAGTTTAGCTGTCAAGATTTTATTACCAATGAAACCCATGGTAGCATATACAGCAGACAAACAAGTATCACTTGAGAAATCATTTCAATAACTGGACTTTATGAAATAAACAAGTACCCTCTCTTAGAAAAGATGTTAGCTTTCTAAAATTAGGAGGGTCAAGTAAAATTTTTAATTATTAAGTTGGTTAATTTGAAACAGGGTCTCTCGCTATGGCTGGTCTAAAACTCACCAAGTAGACCAGGATGATGTCCAACTCATAGAGATCTGCCTGCTTTGCTTCCCAAGTACTGATTTTAAAGGTGCACACCTCCACAACCAGGCAAGCTCAGTTTTAGATAGGCCATTAATTAATTCTTAAAAGGCTCCTTATCAGACAATGCAGTAAGGAACATTTAATATGAACTGCAGATAAGAACAGTGACTAATGTTTGTCTCAACCTCTTATATACGCAATGTGTTTGCCTAGAGTTCACAAGTGTATTAATAAGTCATTGGCTGTACTCATTTCTTCAGTAGTGATGTGTTATCGTACATGGACTTGAGGGGGTTATTTATAATAATTGAGACAGTGCTGTCAATTAAGAAATAAAAGAACACTATAAAGAAAATCATTTTTGTGCTTCACGAACTGCCAAAATAATATCTCAGTTTGATTTGATCTGAGGCTGAAAACAAACACCCAAAGACCTTTGCTTTCTTTATGTGTCCCTGGTAACCCCAAAGAGGCAGCTCATAATTATTTCTCAAGATGAGAGGCTTTGTTGTGTAATAGGTTTAGACCGTGAGTCAAAAATAAAATAAAATAAAACCAAACATCATGTCATCAGGCTCAAAAGCAAACCAACTGTACATTGATCTTACTGCGTGTGAGCGCTGCATGAGAATGGTGAGCACAGGGCCATGTTCCCGACATGATTGCTAACTTGTTTCCTGCTTTTGAACTCACCACTTCAAACTCACAATCCAGTCATTCTTTTAGGAAATCAACTCCATTCACCCATGTTTCTCACTCATCTTTAAAATGTCGATTAAGAGAGTTTCAACTTTCTTTAGACACGGGGCTTGGGGAAAAAATTAGGCTGAAAACTCTCTGTTTTGACAGTGTATCCAGCTGTTCATAGCTGTTCATTCTTTCCATAAACTTAACGGCTATCAGTGTATGTAAAGTCCCTAACACTTGCCATGAGGGAAGACTTCACAAAACAAGAATGCTTTCCTTGGAGTTTATACATGCATTTGGTCCTCCCCCCATCCCCACAAGGGTTTGTCTACCCTTTTAGGGGACTTTTTTTTTTCCTGGAGAGCCTCAGCAGGAGAATGTCTCCCATGCTGTCAAAAAAAAAAAAAAAAAAGGTTCTATTTTTGTTCCTTGGAAGAAAGATATAATAGGATGGGCAAAATCTCAAGTGGGTGGAAGCCATTAGCTCACATAAGACTCCAGAGAGATCAGTAAGAAAAAAACAGCACTCTGGGCAGAACTTCTACAATGTTTGCCTAAAACAATGTCCAAGAAATCAGATGGGCATAGGATTTTGCTGGGCAGAACTTGCATTAATATTGCGTACCTACGCAGCACAGATTCAGAGACCTGTTGGTCCATTGTCTGCACAAACACAGGAAACTCTTAGACTAAAAGGGAAATCAGAGCCCAGAGGGTCAGAGGCAGGATCAATGCCAAAAATAAAATGTTTGGAGTTACTTTGGTGGAAGAGCCAAGAATAGTCCAAAAAGAGCATATCTGAGGATTTCTGAGAGTCTCCATATGCTTGAAATTCTCATTTCTAACATGAGTGTGTCTGTGGAAAAGATTCAGTTCTGAAGTATGTATTAGAGTATATATCCTGCTATATAATATTCCAACCCTTTATTGATTTATTCCATATATATTTCTGAAACAGCTTAACACTGGTTTTGAGCTTTGTTTTCCCTACAAATAATGTCTATTCACAGTAAAGCTGATATTAGAAAAAGTATCTATTAGAATAAGTTTTAAGTGCACAGTCTCTTAATATGATCTATGTCATTTTCCATAAGGATTTTCTAAAGGACTTCATGCTCCTTCAAATTTGTAATGTGCTTAATAGTAATTAAGTTGTTACGACACTTTCCCAGCATCTATTCCTTATACACATTGACAGTTACTTAGTGTGCAGATGAAGCGAAGAAACCATGGAGCCAGAAAGTTTCAGCTGAAATCCCAGCTTCACTACTTATTAGCTGGACAGCCCTGGGCAAATGACTCAAACATTAATGAGGAAAAGAGCAATCCCCCTCACACATCATGAGAATGAAATGAGTTTCCCATAAAGCACTTCAACCAGTAGCTACCCAGGAGGTGATGGCTAAGGGTTACTTCTTGCTGCTGTTAAAGTATGTGGCTGTAAATAAGACCAATTTGTTTTCCCAATTTAATGAATTCAAGAGTTCTGTCTCTAGAAACATCATAAAAAGCAAGCTGTCCCTCTTACGCTGGCATCAGCCAAGCTGCCTCCTTAAAGAAGTAGATATCACTTGGCTTAGGGACTAACTGAAGCATCCACAAATCTACAAAGACTGAGAAGGGAAACAGAAACAGCTTCTTCATAACAGTCACTATTTAAAATGCTTCGTTGTACTTCAAAACGATTGAGCAAGGATCCGTTTATGAATATCTCTCAAAGATATACCCATGCCTGATCCCCTTATGGGATTGGTCATAGCTATAAAATCTATAATTACACAGATTTTACTAGCAGGTACCAATCACCTCTTGCATCAGATTCTCAGAATTGCTCAGAATTTGTGGTCCAATGACTGACCAGATTTTTATTTGTGGTCCTGCTATGTCCCAACTTCCCAATTTTATCTTCTCATACACTCATAAAAACTCATGATTCAAATGTGTTTATGGTTGCAATTTCTAGGCTTTCCTTTCTTATGTAAACACCTGGTCATTTTGTCTAGCAGAGCTGGTGATAGCCAGGTAAATGTACTTACTTACATCTGGTACAGAACGAATATCACCAAGCTGCAGTGGGGCTTAAAGAGTCACCAGCTCTGTGTGCCTTCATTCAGAAAAAGACTTTGCTTGCAGGGAGGGAAGGTATGACTCATGTCATTCTTGAAATCCTTGTTGAGTTGGAAGCGGAGAATAGTGGACTGCCTAGCAATTTGATTTTGCCATTTTATTAGTTGTAGCTTTTCTTTTTAAATGTGTGTGTGTGTGTGTGTGTGTGTGTGTGTGTGTGTAAATGTACAGGCCACAATGTACATACAGAAGTCTAAGGTAATCTAAGGTAATCTTGTGGGAGTTGGTTCTCTCCTTCCACAGTGTGGGTCTCTAGTATTGAACTCAGGTTACAAAGCTTCTTGGTAATTACCTTTACCAACTGAGATATCTCACAGGCCCTAGAGTTTCTTTGCAATCCACTGTCTGTAAGCACGTGAGTTATAGAGTTATAGCACGTGAGAAAACAGGAATGAAGAAAAGAAAAACACACTAAGTAGAGGAAGTGACCCCTTTTCTCATGCTATGGTGAACTAAACAGTAATAGGAATTAGAACCCCAATCTTCTAAAGTAGCCTACAGCTGTGGTTTGATTAAAGGAAAAGGAAATTAATTTCACAGGTTACCTTTAAAATGGTCGCTGGTGCTACCAGGGTGACAGAAGGGGATTTATCAGCTAGAGAGGCTAAATTCTGAGCCTGTAAATCTTATGTTCCCAGGGAGCCACTAGCCACATACATCAAGGGAGAATATTTGGCATATAAACTATATACCAAAATTCAAAGATTTGGTATAAAACAAGAAGTACTGTACTTCAGCAACTTTATATGGGTCATATTATGGGTGTAACAGGGTAAAATAAGATGCTTTCAATTCATTCACTTCGAAATGTTTTTTGTATCTGCGCTTTTGCTTGCTGTGCTGACATAGTCTCATGAAGCCCAGGTTAGCCTCAAGTTCACTCTGTAGCTGAGGATGACACTGTGCTTCTGGCACAGCCTCTAAGATCAAGTTCTAGGATTATTCCTGTGTGTCACCATGATCAGTTTATGTGTTACTGCGGATGAAACTCTGGGCTTCATGGATCCTGGGCAAGCACTCAACCAACTGAGCTTCACCCCAGCACCAACTTTCATTTATTTCTTTAAAAAGGATTTTATGTGTCTGACAGAAAATCAAATTTCTTGCAATGATTGGTAGATGAAGTCCATGCTACATTTCAATTATGCAATAGAGGCATATCTATCAGAGACGAGAGTCAGGAAGAAAATAGGTTCAACTGGGCTTGGAATGGCTATCACAGAGAACAGTACCCTTATTATCCTGGACATACACTACCTAAAGTGATGCAGGAAACTATAGTTTTCCATGTAACGTCATGTCCTTTGAATAGCAGCCAATAAACACTCATTACATTGCCTATCGCTTCAAGGCAGTAACAAATGATTTGCACAGATAAATGATATACATAAAAATTATGAATAGATGGAGCTTCTACTGAGCATGGTATAAGATAGTAGATACAGAAGTGGGCACTGTCAGTCATACAACTGAAAACCAAGTGGCCTAGGTCAGGAGTTGACCAACCATGGCGTGTAAACCAAATACATTCAGCTTCCGGTTTATTTTCTTTTGTAATAATTTGATTGGAACAGTTGTTTTTATTCTGAAATAGCAGAATGGCAGATAGTAGTTCTGAGTAGTTGTCACTGACACGATAGGGCTGGTCAGACATAAAGTATTTACTATCTGGATTTGTAGAGAAAAAGTTTTCCTATGCTTGCTCTGTAGCCAATGTCAAGAGTGGTCAGTTGGTGACATCTGTCCAATTAGCCAGTGGCTCCCCAGATGGCTCTAGTTAAAGAAAATGAAGCGAGGGGCTGGAAAGATAGGTCAGTTGGTAATAGTGTTTGCTGCTAGTGCAAGTTTAGTAGGTCAGTAGATAATGGTGTTTGCCGCTAGTGCAAGTTTTGTCCCAGCACCCATATCTGAAGGATGACAACTGCCTATGACTCCAGCTACAGGCCTTCTGATATCTTTGTACCTCCATAGGCACTCACACACATGTGTGTGCATGCCCGCACACAACAGGTACACAAATATAAAAATAGAATCATTTTTAAAAGAAACAAACGAAAGCCAGTATTTTTCCCCATGATTCCTTCATCGTAGCAACCAGCTATCCACCTTCTTCCTGTGTGTCCTGACTCCTTGTTGTTCCAACACTGCAAGTTATGGTTTATTCCAAGCCCTTGCCCTTGTTGCTGGCCCTAGATCAGTGGTTGGCAACTTTACACAGGGGTCACATGTCAGATAATAGTAGCAAAATTACAGCTATGAAGTAGCAACAAAATAATTTTATGATTGGGGGATGACCACAACATAAGAAACTGTTTTAAAGGGTCAAAGCAATGGGGAGGTTGAGAGCCACTGCACTAAATAAAAAGCTCTGGAGTTCCCTGCTTCACCTGCTTGTAGCCCTACACCGTGGATATTTACAAGATCGCTAGCTCGGCTCCGCTGCTTTCTGCCTCTGTACTCATTGCAATGGGTATCGTCAATGACACACTACCCATTCTATTTCACCCTTTATTCTTGTTCTTTCACCGTAAAGAAAACAAAACCCATGAGGAGCCTGTATTTTTGCACTTTGTTTTATTCTTAGCATCTAGAATCCAGTTTGGCCTTCAAAGTATATAAAAAATTACTGGGAAGTATTCTACTGGCTTTTTTTAAAAAACTGTGTATGAAATAGAAAAGTTTGTGTGTGTGTCTGCGTGCTTGTGTGTGAGTGTGTGTGTGTGTGTGTGTGTGTGTGTGTGTATTCGAATAGTTTAAAAAATATGCTAGGAACTAACAGATGAAGATAAAGACACACACGCCCATTCTCTCTCTCTTCTTTCCTACATATTTATTCACCTATTCAAAAATCTAAATCTAACCATATGGCTTCCAGGTAACAGAAGGGTACTTAATAGTGGGAGGGCATGACAGATGAATGAAAGAAATCTGCTCAGGCCATAATTCTCTTTGAAATGGTTTGGGAAAATGGGTCACAGAAGATGAGAAGAAACCAATTGCCCAACCAGAATATGGGAGGAAGGAGGATATTCCAGAGTTTAAGATGGCATAGACCATCTTAAACTTCAGAAAGTGAACGTAAGATTTTTTTTCCCTTACAGGAACCGCAAAGACCTTAATTGTACAGACACGGGCCTCTGCTACACGCTTCCTTCCTAGCAGTCCAGGGACTCTGCCCTTCGCTTCTCCTGCCTTTGTCTTCCAGGGCAACAGGAGCATCTTTGTATCTAAGACTCCTTACAACACAATTTGGAAAAAAGTTTTTAAGAAAAATCACCACAGTTTTTAACATTTTATATTTCAAAAAAGGATTTTAAAGCGGAAGAGTTTAGGAAAATATAAACTAGAGAACCTGGGGTTGGAGACATGGCTTAGTGGTTAAAAGCACTGTGTGATCTTCCAGAGGTTCTGAATTCAATTCCCAGCACCCATGTGGAGATTCACAACCATTTGTAATTCCAGTTCCAGAGGATATGACCCCCTTTTCTGCTCTTCATGGGCACCTGGCATGTACATGTTACATTGACATCCATTGAGACAAAGCATACATATAAAATATAAATAAATAAATAAATAAATAAATAAATAAATAAATAAATAAAGAGAGAACATGGCTTGGTAAAACCAAGACGTGCCTCATCATACATCAGAGATGTGGTAACCTCCTGTAATGACAAAGCAGGCTTTCTTGGCTACACTCTTGGCTAGTGTCTTTCCTATTTATGATTACTAAAGGCAGCCAAGGTAAATACAATGTAGACATCAGCAGCAGTAGCCTGATAAAGATCAAGATAGCAGGGCTGCTGACAAAGCAGATACAGCCATGCAGGAGACAGAACTTGCGTCGGAGTTCTGACTGGAAGGAACATTCCCAGGAGAAGCTTGCCTCTTCATCTCTCAGTGTTCTATCTTGTCATATGCTTTCTGGGGCAAAGAAAGATTTTGCTTTCTAGTGGAATAATTCAACTGCTCCTCATCACTGGAGCTAAGGGAGAATTCACTGTCATTTACCATCATCAATAAGGAAAGAAAAGTTAACAGGTAACTTATGAAACAGAGATGAGAAATCTCACATAGGCCAGAGACATATCATACAAAGTTTGAGAGGATATTACTGACTTTAATCAAAGAAAACTGATGATTGATAGATAGACAGGTAGGTAGGTAGGTAGGTAGGTAGGTAGGTGGGTGGGTGGATGGATGGATGGATAGATGATAGATAGGTAGAGATAAAGAGATGGATATTTAGCACATCTACACTGGATATGAACTAAGAATTCTACTTTTATTTAAAATGCTAAACTGGATTAACTTTGTCTATAGTCTGCCTACTGTCCATGTCTCCTCTACCTAGTGCTCTCCATGGCAATAGCATACTAAAGACAATGCCTTCACTTCTGACTGCCAACATAGTGTTTATTGCTCACTTGGGAGCTATAGTTGGTTTTCTCTGATGAAAGAAAGGCAGCTACGTTTTAATCTATTGAATTTAAGATGTAAGTAGGATAAAAATATAAGTATAGCTGTGTGCAATGTACTCTAACGCTCAACGGTGGAGTATTTATTTATGATACTCCTTATTTTTTTATGATTATGTTTCATTTTATTTTCTGTATATGTTTATTTTCCCTAAGTGCATATCTGTGTACCATATGCATTCTTAGTGTCCTTGGAAGACAGAGGAAGATGTCAAATCTTCTGAAACTGGAGTTACAGATGGCTGTGAGCTAACATATGGATTCTGGGAATTGAACCAGGGTCTTCTGCAAGAGCATCCAGTGCCCTTAACCTCTGAGCCATCTCTCCAGACCTGCACTCTAGTTTCTAATTCTGAAAACTATCTAAACAGCTCCAATCGTGATAACAAGAGTCACATGCAGTCATATGTTTTGAATTAGTTCATGCAAGAAATAAACTAGTTAAAAGCTCACTGCCAATATTATATAATTCTATATGGTGTAGCATTTCTACCTGTGTTTTCTTGATCCAAAACATGGACAAATGCATTTCAACCAGAAGATAAATTTTAGTATGGAAACTTAGATATAGGGAGGAGGGCCAACTACTGTTCTTATTGAATGAAATTGTCAAATTCTGTAAATTTTTGTGAAGCCATGGGTGAGAATCTGAAGTCTTTCAACATAGTCCGCCATTCTAAATCACATTAACTTCTAAACAAGACAGAGAAATGGACATTTACAAAAAAACGGTCAAGGCTATAAACAAAAACATGTATTCTCTAATTCAGGTTTTAAGTCATATGTGAGAGGGTTTGGGGGCGAGAGAAATTACATAATTATATTATAATCAAACACCAACAACAGAGAAGCTACACTTTTGCTCCTTATCATTCTTCAACATGAACTCAACAGGAATCCTACCAATTCTACAACAGGAATAACCAATAGTACCCTGCCTCTAACAAACATTATCAATAATCCCATGTTTAATAAGATGGTTTGACTTCTGTTTTCATTATTTTAGGATCTCACGAGGGCAATATACAGTCAGTAAAAATCATACTTCCAACTTTGAATTCTACTGTTTATCAGGCTAGGTAAATGCGTATGATATTATCTTGAGATGTTGAGCAATGACAACAAACCACATCCCCCTGCTGAAACTCCTGCCGACCACTATGATCACTAGAGTGAACCCCACACACTCTCAGTTCACTGTGTTCATAAGTTATGATGCTAAGGAGGGTAGGTGTTTTAAAGTTATTTTGTTTGTTTGTTTGTTTTGCCTTACCTTGTTTTTAACTTACAAGGGTTACATCAAAGCATAGTTACACAGTAAACTGAGGAACACCTGTAGAGCACCCAGAATACCACACTCTAGGAAAAAACCCCAAGTGATTGCTGAATGGAAGAAGTATAAAAATATTCATACGTGACTGGGCAGAGTATATTCATATGTTCTTGAATTATCAAAATTAGAAAAAAATCAAAAGAGAAGGAGAAGAGAAGGAGGAAACAGTGTCTTTTGCAATTCTATGTATAAAACAATGAGTTATCAAGAGAAGTACAGTAAAAATTAAATAATACAACCACAAAGGATGAACTGCTACCTTTCACTCATAAATTACAAAGAATATTACTTCATTTCATTCCTGTTGTTGTGACAAAATATCCTGACAAAAAGCTTCATGAGCTGAGTTTGATCCCCCAGAACCAGAACCCACAAAATGGTCATAGGAGAGAACCAGTTTCACAAAGCTGTGCTATGACCTCCACAAGTGTTCTATAGCATGTACAAACACTCCACCCACCCACCCATATACACAGGACACGAACTCACACCCACAACAATAATAACATCAAAGAGTGATATAATAATTATAAATTGGTATTGAAGATTTGAAACCACAGAGGCATTTCTATGGGTTAGTGCTGGGATCATGGTTGGTTCTTCTGTTTCCGTTTGACTCAAAGCCAAGGTATAAGTAACTGACAATTAAGAATCAAGAAAAGTCACAAGTTCTGAATTAGCACCTTCGACAAGGAACTTCTAGAAATATACAGGAAACACAGGGACAAATTATGTAAGAGACAAAATCTGCCATTTAATCTACAAGCAGATAAGATAATTTCCTCTTGATAGGGTTTCCTACAAGTGATTTCTGAGGCTCATGAAAATCATTTGGCCACAAGTTCTTCTTGAGGTTGGCTCTGTTCTCAACATGTTCTTTCTCATCTGACATTACGTGGAAACTAGGTTATTTAGTGACAGTGCCAGGGGACCTTGTGGGAGTGCTGGTCTTCTACAAAGTGCTCAGCTCTCAAACTTGTCTGGTCCACTCTTAAAGACTGTGGCCAACTGCATTGCTTCATAAGCATCTTTACTGGTCAGTGCAAAATGATTTTCTATGTGTATGCCCTATTGTACCTCTGAAAGACTTTTCTTCTGAAGATTTAAGTGACTTGTGTGGGGAGAAATATCTGGATTTCTTTTAAACTAAAACTAAAGGAGAAAGGTGAACACCATTGATCTCATTTTGAAAACAAACAAATGGCTCTAAAAGTTAGACAAGCAGACTATGTCAATGGAGGAGAGCCAAGATTCTAGTCCTCTGACCACCTCAGTGACATTATCACCCCGTGGCATTTTAATGACATTAACAGTAGGACATAGTACAAACACTCAACACACCCGAATTACATGCCACTCTGGAGTCAGAACAAGCAGCCCACAGTCGGACTATACGTGTTATCTGGTTTCCTGCGTTTATCATGAACTCCATCAACACAGGGAAGAATAAACTATACAGGATAAGGAAGGGGGTGGGGGTTACAGGTGGAATTTGTGTAAGGAAAGCACAAATAATCAGAGAAATCCAGACAGGTTTTAGTATTTACTAAGCATTTGCTCTTCTAAGGAGTTTTGACCATTTCTGAAATTTCAACGAAAACAAAACAAAACAAACAAACAAACAAAAACCAAATAAATGTTGAGGTTTTTCCTCAGAGGGATAAAGTTTATTGTAAATGGGGCTTTAACTAATTAAACTAATTTAAAACTAATTAGGGGGAAAACTAATTAAAACGAGAAGCGTCTAGAATGTGGTCCCTTTCAGAATGGGCTCTGCACTGGGATGGTCTCTCCCAGAGAAACAAGGGGGAGGGAGGTAGCTCTCTTTCTCTTCCAGGTTGGGAGGAGACAGCCCAGCCTGGGAACTCCCTGGAGCAGTGTGTTTGGTTATACTTCCTATCAGCAAGCAGACAGGAAGCATCAGCTGACAAAGAGGCAAGCAGAGGCCAAGGCTAAAGCAGACAGCCCTTCTGAGGTCTGACTTTGAAAGAGCGGAAACCACGTGGGAATTACTTTACTATTCAACAGAAAGCTTCAGGTGGCTTTACATTAAAGGAATATTGTCAGCCACAGCCCTGGCCTCTACACTCCTCACCCGCCTTTTTCAAGATGGCTCTTCTTTTCGGTTTAAATTTTACAAGCCCTGTGACAGGCAACGGAAATTCCCTAAATACAAATTAAGCATTGTGTGCTTTCAAGATATTCTTGTTGGCACTCAACCAGTAGTTTGGTATTAAAGTCTATCACATGGTTATTTGGGACTAATTTCTCAAGTCTGTGCAGTATGTATATACACCCTGCCCTTAATCATTTCATTCTTTATCTGTATACAGATCCCCTACTATGTCCGCCATCATAAATGTACACATCCCTGCTTCATCACACAGGGCTCCAGGCCTCCCAGACTACATCTCTCCAAAGCCAGAGATGTTCAATCTGAGAACAGGCTGGATAATGGTACATGAAGCTTGGGACAGAGCTCACTTCCTGCTTCTTTGACTCAATGATTCTGGGCCAGGAGGTCTTTCCACAGCACACTGTTCACCAATCTGGCCACCCACCATGTGATCCCACTAATATAGTCTGAAAGGGATGAGTAAGGAAGGGTTGGTGAGTAAGGAAGTTAGCTGAGAAGACCTCACCACCTGAGGCAACTCATGGCCATGTGTGACATCCACGGAAAAAATGCAACTCCATTAAGCATCTCCAATGAGGGCTATCAATACATCTGAGCACATCCTCAGTGGCCCCAAGGATGTACAATGGCTTGAGTTATGGATGTGAGCTCCTAGCTATGGGCCCTGGGCTAATCAATTTACTCATTACCACAACAAAACATATAAAAACAGACACTTATAGAAAGAAAGGTTTATTTAAATGCATAGTTTAAACATACAGTCCATGGTGGCAGGGATGGCATGGTGGCAGAAACTTGAGGCAACTGGTCACATGGCACCCACAATGGCGTGAGAGAGGAATGTTGCTGCTCAGCTCATTTTTGCCTGTTTACTCAGCCCAAGGGATGGTGCAGCTACATTTGGGTGGGTCTTCCATGCTGTTAAACTTTTTTTTTTTACAAAGGAGCCTCATATACATAAATCGATTTCTACAGCGGGCCTATATCACAAGTTGACAGTTGAGATTAACCATTAAGATCCTGTCTTACACACATACACACACCTCTACATCTTCTGTACAGGCTTACAATCTGCTCAGTGATTGTCTTCACTACTTAACACTCTGAGTTAACTGAGCAGGTACAGAAAATCTCATTCTGCTATTTAAAAGAATGATAACTGCCAAGAGTAGTGATACAGAGCTGTAAGTCCAAATGTCTTGGGGTAGTGGGAAGCAGGCACTGAGGCAGGAGGATTATGAGTTGGCAGCTAGCCTAAGTATATAGCAAGACCCTATCTCAAAAAGAAGAAAAAAGGAGAAGGAGGAGGAGGAGGAGGAGGAGGAGGAGGAGGACATTACCTATGTTCTTTGGACACATCTCTTGTTTTCTACAACATAATGAAGGGTGTTTAGTCTCTACTAAGCTTGTGAGGACATGAACACTAATATCATTACTTGCCCTTTAAAAGGGACTAAGAGACTCTTCTGCAATTGCCTACCCTTTACAGTGAATAGGAACTTACTCCCAGTAAGCAGTCAGGGTACAGAGAATCATCTTAATATGAATAAATCTCTCTCTCTACCTAGTACATGCAGAATGGCAAAACGGTACGTTTCTGAGTTTCTGAGTATTTCCCAAGAATAGTTTGGAAAACTGTGTTCTTAGACAACAGCTGAGGTTTAAGCGGGAGAGGAGGCAGAAGAGGAGCCTGTCTTCTCTAGCTCCCGACTGCTCTGCCTAACATTCCTTCTCTGGTCGTTAACCCTACCTTACACTCTGAACTCGTAAATGGAGAGGAGTAAAGGGAATTTATGGGAAGGAGACTTGGGAGCCTTTTCTTCATGTTAGATACGGCTTATTGTTTACTAGATACACTGAGAGACTTAAATAAAAAATTCATGCCAACTGTATTTGTAGAAGAGACCAGCTGTTCTTTATTTATTCCAACAGACAGGACTGAGTGTTATTATCTAAGCTCAGAGGGCTGCTCTGGTAACAATCGCACTGGCTTGAACCATTTTAGAAAAGAGCACTAAAGAGAGTTTATCCCACAAAACCGAAGCTCTATCCAAAAGTTGTCAAACCTGACCAAACTACATATATATCACCATCACACAGATCCCATTCCTAAATTGTTTTCCCCTTGTCTCCATGCCTGCATCTCTGTCTGCAATGGCTGACTCCATCTCCAGGAACAAGATGCAGGAGGATGATACCAGTCTAGCAGTCTGTAGGTGCTGACGCTAGGGTGAGCCTGGAGCCTCCTAGAAAATCTTTGTCTATAGTCCTCTCATGTGGAAGGGTTTGGTACACTGTTTTCATTTTTACTTTTTAATTAATATTGATGAGAGACTGTTGAACTATGAGGAAGCAGCGCTTAAGAAAACTGGTGTTTACTTCTTGAAAGGGATTAATGCATGAGCAGCAGCTACAGAGATAACTAATGCTGATGAGTGTTTTTGAAGCACTGGGTTCAGAGCCAACAGATTCAACATATCATTTAAACCTGCAAGCCATTGTAATGAATGAGTGCAGTGACTTCCTTCCAGAGATTTCCAGCATGGAAAAGAGAGAGAAACAGGGACTTCACAATAGAAAAACCTGATCATAGGACTTCAGCCAGGTGATGATGGCCAATATCCAGAGTATCAGGTCATGGTGACAGTAGGTGCATGAGCATGGAGTAAATAAGATGCTGCTGCTAATATGACCTCAGAGTCAGTGACATCACACACACGATACCTACATAAACTCAAGTCAGTCAAAATCCTAGCACAGAGGAGAGGAACTGGGCACGAAGTCCCACCCCAACCAAAAAGTGATTTGCAATTGAAAGCTCCTTAGAGAAGGAAAACCAGTTTTCTTCAGTGGAGTGACAATGCCTGTATCAACCACACTTTCATGGCAGGCCCCATGCTCAGGGGTAGTAGCCAACACAAAACATACTCCATGTTTTTGTTCAATTTGCTTGTTTATAAGAAAGAGAAAGACCATGAAGTTGGGTGGAGAGATACGGGGAGGCCTGGGAGAAACTGGGAGAGGGGAAGGTATAAGATCAAAATACACTGTATGAAACTCTCAAAGAATAAACACAAACATTATTTAAAACAAAAAGAAAGAAAATGGTGTATGCCTCTATACACACTCTTGGGGAAATTTACAGCCCAGTCTAATCAGAAGAAGAGTATCAGCAAATCCCACAATATGAACAGTCTGTGAAATACCTGCTGAAGTCTCCTTAGAATCGCCAAGTTCATCCCAAACAAGGGAGGGCAAGAATCTTCACAGATCAGCCCGAGGTGACAGCAACTACCACGTGCCACTCATGCAACTCGGGATCACATCCTGAAAACTGACAAAAGACACCATGAATAAAGTAGGGAAATCAAAATAAAGTATTGAGCTTAGCTAACAGGAGCTAGTCACTGTTGGTCCCTGAGTCTCACAAGCATTCATAGGAATGATACCCTGCTGAGAGCCAGACAGGTACACACCTCTGACTAATGTCACTCTCCTGCCAATCAATAAAAGTATAGTCTGCAAATCCCTCTGAGCTTAATTCTCTCTCTCTCTTTTTTTTTACTACCTTTTTAATTTTTTTTTTTTGAGTAAAAGCATTTTTTTTGATACTTTATTTACATTTCCAATATGTCCCCCCTTTCCAGGTCTCCCCTTTGGAACCTCCCCATTCCCTCCCCCTCCCCCCACCTCTATGGGGGTATTCCCAGATCTTAATTCTCATTAAAGAACCGTGGAACAAGCTGTGAGGTAATACCTCGCTAAGATTTTGATCATGTTTTAATAAAAACTATTTTATGCCAGATGCATAAAACTGAAGGAATTGACCTGTTTTACTGTCCTCGTAATGATCGTTATTTTAGGCATGCTTTTAAGCACAGGACTATAACGTGACTCTCTAAATATTTTATCTTTATTTCCATTACAGATGCGACTATCAAGAAAACATAGCACAAGGTGGAAAGGACATAGAGGGGAGGGGAAGAGACCCTTATATAGTGTTGATGAGAATAGAAATCAATCTGACTACAATAGAAATCCGTTCAGAAGACCATAAAGAAACTAAAGTAAAAACAGAATTACCACACGCCACAGTAATACACCTTCTAGGTGTATAACTCAAGGACTCTACATGGACACAACACAGAGACACATTACAGTGCACGTGGATGTTCATTGCAACTACAGTCACAAGAGCCAAGCTACTTAAACAGCCTAGATTCTGCCGACAAACGAATACAGAATGGAAATGTATCTATACAGAATTGAGGTTTATTTATACCGAAAAATCAGAATGAAAATATATTTGTAGAAAAATGAGTAGAATTGGAGATTTTCATATTAGATGAAATAAGCCCACTTCAGAAAAATAAATACTACATGTGCAGTATCTAAGCTTTAAAAACAGACTTGAAGGTAGAAAGGTGCTATTGAGAAACTGAAAGGGGATTACTGGAAGGAAGGAGGATGGGCAAAGGAGTAAAGAAAGTACGAGGCTTCTGAAAACATGATAAGCATGCGTGGAGATTTCAAAATGAAATCTACTATTTTTAAAATTATTCCACACTATGAAGAAAAGCAAGAGCAGATCTGGAATTCAGAAAGACTAAATACTTTGAGAAGTGATTCGGAAGGACCTTAGTAAGGGACAGAAAGGGGTATGAGAAAGTTTCAGTGGCTCGTGGGTTTGCATTTTAATTACAATTCCGACAGAAGTCTGTCTGGAGGAAGGTCAGTTGGTAGAGTGATTGCCCAGCATGCACCGTGATGTCCGGGTTAAATCCTCAGCACCACATAAATTGGAAGGGTTGGAACATACATGTAATCACAGCCTCCAGATGGGGGAGGCAAAAATATCAACAGTGTGAGGTCATCTCAGTTATACAGGGAGTTCACGGCCAGATCTCTATCATCTCTACACACACCACACACACACACACACACACACACACACACACACACACATCTTCTGATATACAAGCTGGATATTTTAGTGCTATGCAACTTGGCCTACGGTATAACAGGAAAAGTGAGTTATAAGTTTGCAGCCCTTCAGGAGGCAATGACCACACTGACATAAGGGAAATTAGAAACTGGACCTCTGGAGGTCCTGAGCTGTCTAAGACCAGCTGTGGCTGCTGCAGAAACCTGAAGCATGCTAAGTGCCTTCTAAAGTATACATTCTTACAGAGCTATCTACTGAGCCAGTTTCCCACCGTGGGAAGTGGCCTCTCTGGGGAAACTCCAGCCTCCTCCCAGGAAGGCTCAAGTCATCCAAGATATATTCTGTGTTTCCTTGGCACTTGCCAAAATCAGACAGTAGGATTCAACAAATCGTTCTAAATACTGTATTTAATCCATTGTTCCTCAGGAGACTATAGGGTGGAAGTGGTCCAGCAAGTTAGAAAGCAGGCTGCTTCTGTGTGTGATTAGATTAGTCTGCCCGAAGACACATTGTTCTACAGCCCGTTCTACTCCCAAGCTTTCTTTTTTAGATTTGAAGGGCATGTGGTTGCTTGAATTAGTGATTTCACCACTCCTGCCGAGTCTCAAGAACAGCAGAGACTCTTTTTCTCCCTGTTTATATTTCAGATTGTTCCAATGCAATTACTTAATGGCACCATATCTGCCTTAACAGGAGAAGAGAACAGGAAAAGGCCAAAGTGAAGACCAACTTTCCCATGAAATCACAGCAAAGATGCAGGAGTTGGGACAGGCTCATTCTCTGGATTCACTGGAGGATAGAAACAGAGAGAGGGAGAGAGTATTTGGCAAACTCTGACTGACCCAGAACAAATGCTTCTTTTCAAGAATTTTTGCTATTTTTATAACTGCACTCATGAAAAATGTCTTCATTTTGGAAATATGGGTGATTCAGACTAGAATTTTAAACTTTCAATCTCATACAGCACATGAGGTTGTTAGGTTGAGAAGTCATTACGAAGGCTCATTTCCAAGACCATTTAAGGAAGAAGGAGTCTGGACATCAGAAATATGCCATTACTACACAGCCATTCCCACATCAGCCTGAACCCTTCCTGTCCTACCATGAAACAATCAGAACCCCCAGGGTCATATTTATATCTAGTCTATCCTTCCAGATGGGTGGACACTGCATTCATCACACTGTAGCCTTCAGTTCTTGTAGGGACTCCCCTTAGAACACCTGTTGAACATTAAACTGAGATCGAGTTTCACAGCACACAAAGCCTACAAAAATCAGGCAAGGTCAACTTTTGAAAGCTCTTATGGATCATCTTTTAAGTGTTCTTTAAAGTTTTCATTAACAGTGTCAGGTCGAGATCAATGGTTTCCATATTTGCTTTCAGTTTCCAGACAACTGGAGTTGTCAACTACCAACACTATAGGAAAAGTTAACCATGAGAGACAAGGCAGAGTGCATAAAACACTCCCAAGGAAAGATAAAACAAACTGGTGTTCTTAAACCTTCATTCTCACAGGCCCATATTATTGCTATCAACATTGTTAGCCCTGTGTGATAAAACCACACTGATGTTGAATTGATTCAACAATTTGTACAGGAAGAGCACGTTTGATGGGCCCTTGCCAGTACCCAGCATCAACAGGCACACAAAAATCCACTAAATTTAGCAATCAACAGCTAATGATTCCATCTCTTAAGGAGTTATGTCAAGAAACAAAACAAAAACAACAAAAAAAAAAAAAAAAAAAAAAGGAAGGGGGAAGGAAGGAGGAAAAAGGGCTCTTTCTCAAATCTTGATGAATATTCCTAGGTAAAATGTAAGGAATATACTGATAATAGCTTAATCCCATGTTGTCACTTTTCTGTATTTATTACAGTTACTAAATGGTTACTATTACATTGCTGGGAAAAATTAATAATAATTAACCTTGCGATAGCAACATTCAGGTTTACACAGTCTCCCAAAGGGTTCCTAATACCTACACATACACAAATTCATACCACATAGGACGTATTGTGTTCAGGAAAACACAATAAAGCTGGAAAGATGGAAAGTGGGTGGAGGTAGTTGTGACCAAGCCTGATAACCTGACTTCAATCCCTGGAACCCACATGGTAGAAGGAGAAAACCAACTCCCACATGTTGCTCTCTGGAATCTAAATAAATCCTCCAAGTATGTGTATGCACACATACACATAAAATAAATGCACAAATGAATAAATGTAAAAAAAAAAACAAACCACAATCACATGAAATGTATACCATGTTAACATTATACCAGGTGAAACATGGTGTTTCATACATTATTGCTAAAATGTATGTGACCACCTTGACACTTCTTAGACATTTCTACCAGAAACACATCAGGAATAAAGAACTTCCTGATAAAGCAATTTTATAGTTATGCCTCTGCAGGGATTATGTTTATGCATACACTAGAGCTATTGATTTTATGTATTAGACAATTATCTCCAGTAGAGCATATGTCTCCCCTAATGGAATATTTTCTTCTACACACATAATGACCTTGAGTTTGTTCTGTATTCCACAACTGAGCCAGTGTGATAGTTCAAAGGGTGACTGTGGACATATTTTTGATACAAATCACATACATCAAAACATGAAGCAGCAGCTTAAAGCAGGTAACATGACTGATAGCACACACAGAAGCATTAGAAACTAACAACTTTGCAAAAGGTACACTATGTACTGAGGGTGACATTTCCATCCTTTACCTTTTCTCTTTTTTAATAATTCTTATTTTTATTTTATGTACATTAGTGCTTGATCTGCATGTGTGAGGTAGTTGATTCCCCTGGAACAGAACTTACAGACAGTTGTAAGCTGCTATGTGGGTGCTGGGAATTAAACCCAGGACCTCTAGAAGATTAGTCAGGACTCTTACCTGCTATCTCTCTAGCCCTATAATTTTTTCTTATTTAGCGTTTATTCATAATCATAAACTTAATTCTGTAATCCAGCTGGTTTACAATGGAACCCCAAGACTTCAGTGGGAGCAGAAATTACAGGACGCTGAGAGCAGATGGGGTGGGGGCGCTCTTCTGAGCTACAGAGAGAATGATCTGGTGGGTAAGAAGCCTGCAAGTCAAAAGAATTAGAGCTGTCCACAGTTGGAAATAGTGATCTTGCTGGTCTTGCCATTCCCAGACCCCATATGCTCCATGGTTTCCACGATGCTCATGCCTTCTTTCACCTTCTCAAAGACAATGTCTTCCTATTAGGCCACTCAACCTTGGCACTGCAGATAGAAAACTGGGAACCGTTTGTGTTTTGTCCAGCATTTTACCAGGAGCAAGACGCCAGGACCTGTATGCTTTAGGATGAAGCTCTCATCCTCAAGTTCCTCCCTTCAGATGGACCTGCCGTCAGTGCATTATAGCCTGTGAAGTTACCACTCTGGTACATGAACCCTGGAGTGATTCTGCGAATGGAGGAACCCTTATATCCAAATCCTATTGCTCCAGTGCTCAGAGCAGGAACGTTTTCTGCTATTTGGAACTTCGTCTGCAAGGAGCTTAAAAGAGACATAGCCCAAGGGCTCACCATCAGCCACGATGTAGAAGTACACAGTAGAGTTGACTATAGCTAAAGTAAGCAGAGACAGGGACAGTGGTGTCTGCCGCAAAAAAACCAACACTTACTTTTTATTAAGATGACACTGAAACTTGTACAGAAATTTCCATAAGCCAGTATATACCAGGTCACTGTCACCTGGATCAGAGCAGGCCACTGTCACTTGGATCACACACATGTTTGTTTCATCTTCACTGCATCGTTGTCTTAGATACTCATACTCTCTCTTTATCATACACCCTGTAGAAGTTTGTCTTTAAACCTGGTTTGTGGCTATATGTGTGTATGCATAGACATCCGTTTATTTAAGTATCACGCATAATCTACACATAACATATATACATATGAAATGCTCATAGATCATCTACATAAGCACTTAGTATATGCTGATGCTTATGTATGCATGTATAGATTTTGATTTACTTCTGTTTCGCTATACTGAGGAATAACCCAAGGTCTCAGGCAAGTTTGGTAAATGTGCTGCCACCGAACAAGATTCCTAGTCCTCATTTATTTGATTTTACATTTTGTCATTTTGAGCCAGGGTCTCCAACAGTTACTTAGGCTGACCTCAATCTTGTGGTCCTCCTGCCTCAGGCTCCCAAACATAAACAAATTTTTAAACCTTGTATTTCCTCCCATTTGTCTCAGTAAATCAGCTGGTATTTTGTTTAGTAGTTTTAAAGGGGTCATTTGAGAAGGTACCACAGAAGGAAAACAAAATAATATTTCTTTCCAACTTCTGCTTTATAAATTTAAGTGAAAGCTGAAATGGCAGAGGAGGCTAAGGCAAGGGAAGGGGACCCACTCATTGTGTTCCAGAAGAAGAGCAGACTTGGTGGGGCTCTGCAGGGTGCAGCAGCCACAGCCCACACACCAGCATAACTGCCATTTGTGGGCACGAAGCCGGGGGATCGCCACGATCCTGTGTGTCTGCCTCACTCACGCACCTGCTCCAACGGTGTGAGCTCAGCCTGTGGGTTTCCCTTGATTGATGTTGGTATAACTGCTTTGCACTCTGCGGGTGAAGGGAAGTGGGCTCTGCTCATAGCAGTTTGTGGTGCCTCACACTTCCACTTGGTATCACACAGAGGGTGGGGGGGAGAAGGAGAGAGAGAGAGAGAGAAAGAGAGAGAGAGGCACGCATAAAGCTTGTCGGCCCTCCCCACCCTCACAGAAGGACTGAGGAACACTGGACCTTAAAATAAAACAAAACAAACAGAGAGACTTTGAAAACCAGGAAACAAGAAGCCTGTGAAGGAAGCATCTGTTGCTTTCACTCTGAAACAACACTGAGAGTGAGAAACATGTGTGTTCACAAACATACAAGCACACATATACACACCACTACCTCCAGTCAGTAGGTCACTGGTGTCACTATTTCCAGCTTTGCCTGGAAGCTTTGTTTCTTATGGATTAAAGATATTGCATATCTTCCCAAACAACAACAATATTTATGGAATCATTCGGACTCTGAAAGAGAGGAAGTGTCTATTGGAGCATACTGGATGGCTTATAGTAAACACAGTGACACCACCCCCCCAATGTAGGTAACTTTTCTCCTTAGTAAAGCTACTAGGTAGTCAAGGAAGCTGGGTGTCCTGCCGTGATTCCCAGAGGAATGACCCCAGAAGCTCAAAGTAGCTTCAATGTCTCCACTCAGGTGCACCTTTTACTTCCATCAGTTCCTCTACTGGGAGAGTTGGGGCCACAACCATGATTTCAGATACAGAGAAGAAGAGGAGGAGGATCAGGAGGAGGAGGAGGAGGATCAGGAGGAGCAGGAGGAGCAGGAGGAAGAGGACCAGGAGGAAGAGGAAGAGGAGGAGGAGGAGGAGGAGGAGGAGGAGGAGGAGGAGGAGGAGGAGGAGGAGGAAACAAGACCAATGACAAAGGAACTAAAGGAGAAAATACCTGCATATGCTACCAAAGTAGAAGCTGCAGTGGAATGCCTGGGATCAGCTCAGTGTGAAGTGGTCATTTCTGAGCAACAGAAATGAAACACGATCATTTCAGAAAACTGATCCAGATGATTTCTTAGACTGAAATGTGCCATGGTGCATTGGTAATCCCTACAAAAGGCTTACAAAAGGCTTGCCCTTCTTATAGACTCTTTCTTCCTGAATTATTCCTCCTTTTATTACTGAGCTTCTTAGCTCAGGAACATTATGAAGAGGACATAGAAGGTACTCAAACAATCCCAGAGCCAGATCACAGGGTGATTCAGTTGTAAGATCCACAGGCCTCTCTCTATCCATTCATAATTTCTAACAGTCTTTGGTCCAAAATGATGTTTTCTCTCCTCTCCCATCCTTCATCCTGAGACTTTCTCCCATCTTGTTTCAAAAGCACTCACGCTACCTACAAAATCTGATTTTGTTATTAAACTCTATAACAGAGCTAACTGCAACTCACTCTTACCCTTTTTGTGTATTTTTCTCCCACTGGTCTTGGGGTCTAGCCACTTTGCTTTCTATTAGTGAGTATTTCACTGAAACACACCAGTACTTTCTACTCACCCTCAAAAGCATAGGAATGAAATAGCTATGGCAGCTTCCCCCTCTTGTACCAACAGAAGCCATGCCACTAAAACATCCACATCTAAAGGAAACTCATCCTTTCAGGAATGTGTGGAGAGATGGACGGATGGTCCAGTGGTTAGAAGCACTGGCTGCTTTTCCTGTAGACAAGGGTTTAATCCTCAGCACCTACAGGGGAGCTAACAACTGTTGATGACTCCAGTCCCAGAGGAACCAATGCCATCTTCTGGCCTTGGCAGGTACCGCATAAAGGACTCAGAAAGGCTATGTACCACCTGATGTAGTGTCCACTTTTAAAAGATTCTGATAGATGACAAGAGTCAGATATTACAAAAAATCTCAATAGAGACAATGAATGTCCTTTGAAATTTAAAAAGATTGTGTGCATAGAGAGTATATATCTTGAGTGCAGTTTTACAAGCTGAACAAAATAAACCTAACTCCTACCTTTAAGAAAATAATTATTTGGGGTTCTCATTTCTATAACTCCTATCCATGAAGGCTGAAATACCTTTAAGTCTGCAGTTACTGTCAGCCCAATTTTAAGGGTACCCAGGATGTTGGGGGTTAGGCAAATTGAATTTTCAGGAGTTTAGATGCCAATTTATGAAGTTTTGACTTTATTTGTTGTTGTTTTGGTTTTTTGTTTGTTTGCTTGTTTGTTTGTTTTAAAGGAGCATACTTAATATGAACTAAACTCTAAGATTTTTTTCTCCCCAACTTAAGACATCTGTTTCTACTGGACAGTTCTCCAAAGAACACCATATTGCAAGACCAAAACAGAAATGTGGGGGATGCACCCTAGAGTCAAGCCATTGTCTTGGGCAATGAGTGTGTTCAAAAATACTTATACCATCGTTAGTGGGCCAATAAAAGGTTGGCATCAGACTAGGCATGTGGTCCGATGGTAGTTTATCCAGAGTATACTATTGAGGAATTATGTGCCTAGTGCAATAGTATAGTGTTTGCCTAGGATCTGCCAGGGAGAGGCTGAGGGCATGGCTAAGCAGGAGAGGACCTGCCTGTCTGAATCCACTAGCTGGGGTTTAGGGGGGTTGCTCAACTAGAGAGTGCCTGCCTACTATCTGAAGGGCTGAGAGTATGGTTCAGAGGTAGAGTCTATGCCTCGAGTCTACCAGAGGAGCTAGTGTGGCTGAGTAGTAGAGTGCCTGACTTGCTGCCTTAAGTCCTGGGTTTAATACATAGCACAACAAAAAGTAAAAAGACTGGCATCAATTCATTTATGAACCACAGAAATTAAAACTAACTATATATGTGCACAGAGATGTCTGTGTATACATAGCTGCTTTAGTAATATTCAATGTTTTATTCCACTTAATATTAATCCTCCCAAAAATCACATGAAGTGAACAAGTACTTTTCAATTGCACAGGAAGAAACTGAATCTGAACAGTAAGTTCTCAAAATAGACATGGTGGACAGCAAAGCTAAGCTCAAATCTGACCCTTCCCAATGGAAAGCCCTTTATTCTTCTTCTGTGGGATCCATCTTGAAAACCAACGGGAAAGGGTGTAATGAAAACCTCTTGCCCTGTCCATCCAGGACAAGGTGGAGTGGCTCCTACCCAACCTCAGTCTACAATGACAATGGGAAGCTGCAACGAGAGTGAGCTCAAAATGGTAAATGTAAAAAACCTAACTAATAGCAAGTTATTGAAGGGCACACATGCACACATGAGCATACAAGTGTGCATGCACACATGCATGCATGTACCACACCTACTGAATGGACAAATACAACACATTTAAAGGGCATCATGGGCTCTCTGGGGCATCACTCCATGTTATCTCCCTTAACCCACCTATTTCTTGTTTATGGTACCCACCAAAAGCCCATACTTTCGAGAGTTCTAACAGAGCATTGTTGAATTTAGACTCATTTGTACATCAAAATTCTCCTCAAAATAACCAACAGTTGCAGTGGGTGAGAAAGCGCCACACATTTTAACAAAAACACTTATCAGATCACATGTTAGTGCTTGCAAATGAACAATAAAATCACAGTTCGGCCCCTGAGTAGTGCAGTCTATAGCAGACACAGCAGTTCCTGAAATCAATTAACCCAGTCTCTGTCAGATCCACAAACCAGCGAACATTTGAAAAAAAGTAGACTGCAAAAGCAAACATACCTATAGGAGGAACCACTAACCCCATAGCCTTTCTTGTTCCCTTTCTCCTTCAAGTTTAATGACTTGGCAGCTCTGGGATTCCTCCTAGAGGAGTTGGGGACTCACTGCCAGCCCCAGCTGTTCAAAGTTCAACCCAATCTGTTCCATAGAGTTGCATGTATGGTAACAGTGTGTCAACAGTTCACCTTCATTTGCTGTAAAGATCACTAAGCATGAGAGAGAGAGAGACAGACAGACAGACAGACACAGAGAAAGAGAGAGACAGAGAGAGAGAGAGAGGGACAGAGAAAGAGAGACACACAGAGAGACAAAAACAGAGATAAAAAGGGAGTAGCTGAGATAGGCAGAGAGAGTTAAAGACAGCATGCCTAAGGTGCAATAGAGTCCAGTTCCAAACTGGAAAGATGCTGTTACCCAAGAACCTGACAGTTTTTATAGCCAGAGAGACAAGAAGCAACAAGGGCAGGAAGAACGGAAAATTAGAGAGAGACCGAAATCAGCAGCCAGAACACATTTGGCAAGTGTGCATGCTCATGTGAGGAAAGAAGAGAATGCAAAAAGGACATTTTGAAATAGAGACAAGTACGTCTTTCACGTGAAGTCTCAGCTGTGACAGGAATCTACTTGTCTGCCAGCACAAACATCCCACACCAGAGGCACAGGGAAACCTGGAGGAAGAGGCAGAGCAGAGGAGATGGGCTTCAAACCGATATGGATGCAGGAGGTATTCTGGAAAGTTCTGAGCACTGTCGGAGACAGAGAACTCAATGAAACTTGTGTTTCAGTCATGGAACTGACCCTTCATTCACAAAACTAACTAACTTGTAGTGTGGTATTTTCTCGCTCTGGCCGTGCGCTCGGTTATTCAAATCTTATAAGGAGTCACAATTAAATCTTCTCTTCCAAACAACCTCTTCCCATCGAAACAGCAGAACGGTGAAAATAACCCTCCACTGGTGTCCCCTTCACAGAGAGCCCTGTCTGCTATAGTCACAGCTGGGGAGCCTTTAGTCACAATGGCATCGAAGTCACTACTTGTTCTAAATGACTCTGACTGATGTGTAACGCTAAAGTAAATTCAAATTCCCGTCAGTAATGAACAGAGAATTGGTAGATGGATTGGAATTTGCCTTACGTAGTCCAAAGCTTCCGGATTCACTTCCCTGGGAAGCATGCAGTATTAAACTAGCAAGGACAACAGCTCCTTCCCTCATTTCCATTAGTTTTCACCTCCTCATACTTAGCTGAACTGATCCAAGAACATTTCTGGATGCCACACCTGGAAGCTAGTATCTCACAGTCAGAGAGGCCAGGCTGCTCTGAAACATGCTACAGAACACGGGACACCACCCCCAATATACATTGATCCAGTCCCAAACTTCCACAGTGCTGAGACAGGAAATCTCTTCAGAGAGTTGTTGCAGGAATAAAGCTCCTCTTGGGGGTCCAGGGGGGAGGACCAATTTCTAATGGTTTGAGTGCGCATATATGTACATGTGAGTGTGGGTGGTTTCTATGTGTACAAATTTGTGTAGAGGTCAGAAGGTAGCTCCAGGCATCTTTCTCTATTGTCCTCCACTTGTTTTTTTGAGACTGAATCTTTCACTGAACCTGGAGATCACATATTCAGCTCCACTGAAGAGCCAATGAGTCTCAGGGGTCCAGTTGTCTCTGCCTTCCCAGCACCAACATTATAAGCATTTATTGCTTTGTCTGCCATTTTTAGATGGGTTCTGGGGGCTGTGAACTCATGTCCTCAGGCTTTTGTGACAAGCACTTTGGCAATTGACATATCACTCAGTCTCAACTCTATAGTTTTACAGTCATGGAGGTGAAAGAGATTCCAACTAACGTCTATGTACTTTTCTTGTCAGTGACTAGACAGACATCTGACACAAACAACTAGGAAGAAAAGTTTATTTTGACTCAAGGTTTCAGAGGACTCTGTCCATACCTGCTTAGTCCCACACACTTGGCAAGAACATTGCAGTAGTGGGAACATATAACAAAGAACCTTCTTTACTCTCAATGATTATAGGAAATAGAGAGATGGGGACAGAAAGGGTAAGATACCTTCAAAGACTCTTTCCCAGGTGACCTCCTTCCTCAAGCCAGACCCCCACCTCCTAATGTCTCCAGATCTTTCCCAAACAGTGTCATCTTCTAGGGACCTAACGTTTAACACGAGTGCTGGAGGAGGAGCGAAGTGTTCCATATTCAAACCATAACATCTTGCTGCTATTAAAATGTCTTCTCTTCACGTTTAACATAAATGTAGAGGACAGCAACAGACACAAGTTTAAAAGGAGATCGGTATGGAACCCAGCCTCCCATAGAACACCAAACTCTGCACGAGGCTTCAGTGAGTGAGTGATTCATTGCCAAAATAGCCACACACAAAAAAAGATAAAGAACAGAGCCTTAATGAATCACTAAAATGTTGCGTTACTTGAAAGTATATGAACCTAAAAGAAGTTATCATGGAGTTTATTTGTGTCTGTGTATGTGTTTATGTATGTGTTTATGTTTCCGTGGGCACTCTGATATGTATACATGTGGAAGCTACATGTCAACATAGGGTGTCACCCTCAACCAATCTCCACATTTTTGTTTTGTCTTGTTTTGAAACAAGGTCTCTCGGTTAATCTGGAGCTCACCAATCAGCTAGGCTGGCAGCTCAGTGAGCTCTAATGGTCTGCCTGCCTCTATCTCTGCAGTTTATATTTTAAAAGAAAATAAACCTTTATCCTGGCCACCTGTCATAGAGCCACACCCACACAAGCACACCCACACATACAAACACGGAGAAGCAGTGTCAAAGTCAATTGACTCCAGTTAAGACTCTCCATAAGTCTTCCACTAGCTTGAAATAAAAGAAACTGACCTGAGAGATGCCAGGGAAGGATCTGAGGGTTTAACTCTTTCCTAAAAGCAGAGAGCCAACCACACCTGCAGATTAATTAGCAGGTCTTTGATGTATCATCTGTCCTCTGCACAGCACCCAGTGGGGTGGAGTCATCAAAACATTTACAGTGCCTGGTGAAAAATAATTTGCCGTGAGGTAATTTAGTGTAAGCTCAGGTCATGTCCCAGTCTTGCCAAACAGATGGAGCTGCCAAAGATCCCTTCCTGTAGCTGTTCCTTTCACAATGATGTGCCTGCTCACGTGCTTGACTCTCTGCCGACCTTGATCTGCTGTGTGTGTGTGTGCGTGTGTGTGTGTGCGTGTGTGTGTGTGTGTGTGTGTGTGTGTGTGTGTGTGTGTGTACAGGTCGTAGAAAAAGCTTCGTGCACAATATCTTAGGTTTCTTTTGATTCCTCTTGGTAGTTACACTTGGTTCAAGAACGTCTGGGAAGAAGAAAGAAGAGAGGAGGTGCTGTCTAGACCAGGACAGAGATGTCATTCCCCAGCATGCACAGAACATGCCCTGCCCTGTCAGAAGAAACAGCTGTGATGCCTAGTGCAGGTTCCACGCAGCTGCTGTTTTGTGGAAGATTTCAACCCCACATCATCCACAAAGTACAAAGGACTCTGTTCACCATGTGCTGAATGGTTAATGGGCTGTGATGTGTCCTTAGAGCAGAAGAAAATATCTCAGGAGACTTTGAACACGCACTCTTATTCCAAATGTTCCTTCTTATGTGACCAGGTCATAAACTGAACTTGGCAACTTTGTTTGTGAAATTGTAGAAATGCAGCTTAAAGAAGAACAGGGACTGGTACTCCGCACCCTGCATGTGTTCCCAAGGCTGCATCCATAAGCTGGCATCTAGAGAATGGCTCAGCAGTCTAGCGCAGAGAATACCACATGGGGTTGGTCATTTCTGTTCTCTGAAAGGTGCTAAACTATGAGCAAGAACACCAATCATTTTTATTAACCTGGGTAAATTAAGGGAACTTCTTCAAGCCAATACCCTTGTGCCCACAGGAATGCATTGGAAAACCAAGATCCTGCCTGGTGCAATCCAAAACACAAAACAAAACAACAACAACAAAAAAAAACCTCACAGTGATCAACAAGGTTTGGTAAAGGGCACTGAGGCTGTTTTCAGGCCCGTGCAGAAATCTAGAAACAACTTAAATGGTCCATGTTGTTATGCTAAATAGAATTCTCACCCTGACAGTGCTCTCTTTACCTGAACTAGGGTTAGGGTGAGAAGGATGCTTGAACAAGACTAAAAGACAACAGGCAGGCAGAAGGGAAAAGGCTCACCAAATCCACAGGCACAGCCCTTCAGCTCACTTTGAATAATGACGGATCCTTCAGGCATTGATTTTCACCGCACTAAATTCACTCAGTATATAGCCCTACATTGCTTCTTAGGATTAGTGAATAAATTATAAAAGTTTAAGTCACTGAATGAATTACAGAACCATACATGGATTCTTTCTGCCTGGCAAGAATAATGAGCTTTCTCCTCAGGTGAATAACCTTAGGATAAACATGAAGTTAGTCATAATATCTCTAAATCATCATCTAGAATTGGAACACTGTGTTCAGCCGTACCTGTGTGTATTAATTTATGGTATCATACTTACAAAATGTTTACACCACATTCTTTTATCTTACATAATCAGGTTTGTATGACTGTCTAATTTGGTAAGCAACGTTAGGAATTAGAATTCAATTGCTTAGGTAGGGCTGAAAGAGATGGCTCAGTGGTTAAGAGCACATACCCTACTTCCAGAAGACCAAAGTATGATTTCCGGCACCCACATCAGGCAAGTAAGTCCAACTCAAAGGGGAATCTGAACTCACATGCACAAACACAGACACAACAGAGAAACATGTAACGTGTACGCACACACGCACACACACACACACACACAGAAAACACATACACATTAGACAGACAGACAGATACCTTAATTATACTAGCCAATGCAGGGACAATTTTTTTCTCAACAAATAAGTGTGCACAAAATTTGTGTTAATCTTTTAAAGATATAAGTAAATTTGGGGCAGGAAAGATGGCTGAGTGATTAAGAATGAAGAATGATTGCTATACAAGCATGAAGACCTGCTTTCAAATCTCCAACAGCTATAAAGCTGGACATGGGGACACACACACCCAACTCTACTGATATATAGGGCACAAACAGGAGGACCACTGTGGCATGTCCCCTGCTAGTCTAGCTCCATGTTCACTGAAAGACCCTTTCTCAAGGGAGCAAAGCAGATAATAATAGAGCAGGATATCTGACATACTCCTCTGACCTCTATGAATACAGAGGTACCAGTATTCACACATTCTGACATACTGCACGCGCACACACACACACACACACATACACACACACGAGCACAAACTCATGGACATACATTCATACATACCACACATATCCAGACAAACATGAATATAAGTGAACTCTACTCAGTTGATCCTTGTTAGTTACAGACCTCACTGCAGTTGAGGATATCTGTGATTAACAATGGGAAAACCATTTCCCTTGAGATCATGGAAAATTCAACTGAATTCAATTATGTAACATAATTGAAGAAGCAGTAAGTAAAAACATATACCATGCCCTTTATACAAAGCCATCTGCAAAGTTTCTCACAGACACAAACTATTTAACATCTTGTCATAGGCAGCTTTAAGACTCTCCTGGGAGTTACAAGTTAGTTAAATGTGCATATTTTGCTGTCCCAGTAAAAACCCCATATTAGTACACTTCAGGTACTAAGCCAACAAGTACCCGCAATGGGCTGCCATGTTTATGGAGAAAGATAGCTCACAAAAAAACATTTGAGAGAAGCAGTGATTGATGGGTTCTTAGGCAAGAAAAAAAGAAATGTTCAAATGCAACAGCATAGCTACAGAATTTCATGGAGAAGAAGCAACATCAGACATCAATGCAGGAAAACATAGTGCATTGGATCACTGGATGTGGCTTTGTTTACTCCTAGTCCCTCAGTAGGAATCTAGCTAGGCAAATTCAAATGTAACAAGCCAAACAAGAAACACTGAAGAAGGAGAAAGAGGAATTGCCAGGTCTGGCTCATAGCTGCTCAGTACATTTCTGCTGAACAAGTGCAAGTGAACAAACCAGAAACAACTGTTCCAAAGAACAAGAAGAATGTAGAAGGAGAAGACACAGCAAGGACCAAGGGGGGAAGAAGAACAGTACCCACCCTCTCCTAGTCTCCCCCAGGACACTTGAATGAAAGCATGCAAGGTCTCTGCGTATCAGCATCTCCTTCATGTCAAACAGCTGGCCATAGGAATGATTTATTAGCCATGAGACAGGATTACTTTCCTGTCTTTCTGGTACTCCAGCCTTGCTGTCTCTTGGTCATCTCTAGCCAACTGTACCTACCCAAACTTCCTGATGACCAACAAAAATATTAAGCTCAAATATTAATCATAACCACCACCATCAAACGGTACTTTTTTATACTGTATGACAACTAGCAGAGTAAGACACTTTCTGCCACCAGAAACCAAATGCCTTCAGGTTAGCTTATAGCTGCTCAGTAAATTTCAGCTAAATAAGTGCAAGAGAACAAAGCAGAAAAAACTGTTCCAAAGAACAAGGCTTAAATGAAAAGAATCTCTCATACACACACACACACACACACACACACACACACACACACACACGCACACACACACAATTGTTATACATAAAACAACTCTAAAGACAGAATTACTTTAAATATTACAAAAAGAAGTTTCTAATTCTAATCAGAAAAAAACAAACAAACTGCTTCATGTAAATTAGGACAAGGACCAAGACCATAACAAATTATAGGCATGAAACTTTAGCCTTTGTAATCTACTGACTTGGTATTTCCTTTAACTCAGCTCTCCCATCTTCCCAAGACTTGTTTTTTCATTATGGGTGGTTCAAGCTGAAGGCTAACAGGACACTGAGATACCTCTATAAACAGACACAAAATTCTCTCCTTTCTCCACAAATCCAGGGTCACTACACCCAGCTGAAATTCTGGAGGCCTGGGAAGCACCCAGAAGACTTTGACAGGCTCTTCCAAATGACCAAACCACTGAAACCCTTTCCTTCCCTCTATCCTCCCAGTTATAGTTTACAGCTATAGTCCTAAAAACAAGGCATGCTACTTATAATTAATGAAAAAGTATAAGCTTTTAAATAGATATGGACTCCTAAAAATACTTCCTATGTCAACTAAAGCCCAAATCAAAATTCTCAAGGAGCCACAGGCTACTAACTTGACACACTGAGTAGTATTGCAAGGTGGTAATGGAGCCAATGGTTCTGGACTTCAAACCCCACTAGGTTCATAACTTTGGTGAGTGATCTATCCTGTTGAGTCTGGTTCTCCTCGTGAATGGAGCCATGAGGGTGCCTGCTCTGTTGAGCAGTGTATATTAATAACTGTGTGGGCAGAAGTACACACAGCATACCTGTAGGTGACGGGAAATATCATTATTCCATCATCTTCCTTTATGTCCTAGCTTTTGATTACACAAGTAAGGCAGTCTTGAAGAGGAAAGATGCTTCTCCATGAGCATGTCTCTGCAAAGAAGTCAGTGCATTGGAGATCTAGAAGGCAGTATCAAAAGATGATCCAAGCTAGGAAATGGCTCAGTGAGTAAAGCACTTGCCATTCATGCCTGGCCACCTGAGTTTCAATCCCCAGAACCCATTGAAAGCTAGATCTGGTGGTGCCAGCCTATAATCCCTGAACTCTTTTTATGAGATGGGAGGCAAGGATAGGGAAATCTCTGGAAGCCCATGGTCTGCTGGATCAATATACTCAAGAATCAAGAACAAGCAAGAACCATGGCTCAGACAATATGGAAGGTATAGATCTACTCCTAAGATTTTTCCACTGACCTTCACATGTGTGCTGTGGCATATGTGTGCCTGTGCTCACACCCTTGAACACACACACACACAAAACAAACAAATAAGCATGTAAATATAAAACTAAATCTAGAATACAGATGTTCATTGGGGTCACAAACTCACTGACAAAAGGAAGAATCCTTAGATGACCATGCACCTAATACTCAACATATGAGCTATGGACTGTTTCCTCTCATAATTACATGACTGATTGTCAGCCATGGCTCCCTGGCTTTCTAGAAAATGTGTATCACATTTATACTATGATAATATGCCAAGTCACTGTGGAACCATCCCTAACATGGTTTTTATATCTATATTCATGAAGGAAATCATAGTTGGGCTGCACAATGGGAATTGCACTCACTACATTTCCATTAGCTTTACTATATGTTGCAAGTATACAAACAGTCAATGCTTTGGAAGAGATGCAACAGAATCACAACACAGTACTTGCTAGTCTATGCTTTGAGCTAGCCAACTTGCCTCTCAGCCTACTTCTATACTTATCCCAAAGATTTAGTCACACCACAATTACCATTACAGCTTATATTTTTGATAAACCTTGTACATATGAGAATATCTAATACACAGATATTTGAGGAAATGAAAATTCCTCAAAACTTCTATCAAAATCTGTGTTAGTTGTGATGCATTTTGGTTTTCCAGACGTCTCCTGTTATTTTTTTATCCCTGATGAGAAAAAAAAGATATGAAAGAAACCAAAAAACTTTATGTCTGAAAAATATAAATGTATATCAAGCACTCCCAACAGACAAATTCCTCTTCCTTAAACAAAGAGTATCTGTTGCAATAAGCATATGAGACCAGAAAAGAGCAGGCAGTTAACACAAAACTAAGATAAAACACACTGGGACACTCAGTATTAAGTTAGTTGCAAAGAGAGCTATCTCTTTCCCATGTTTGAATTAGCATATAAAGAGAAATAAAACCATAACATGCTGCCTGTGTTTTTCACTATATCTGAAGACAATGATTGACCTCTTATATCTGGAGGAGTAAATAAGACCAAGAATACAAGTGTGTTATTTTGCATTGCTATGATCAAAATACCTGATGGAAATTTAAAGGAGAAAGGATTTATTTTGGTTCACAGTTTCAAAAGGTTTAAGTTCAAAAATATCTAGGGCCCATCATGATGGAAGACATAGTAGACTTTTTGGTAGACAGCAAGCTCATAGAAGAGGGATGCCAGCACTGGACATTCAGCCTAACCTACTTGGTGAATTCCAGGCCAGTAAGAGTGCATGATATAGTAGCAGTAATAATAATAATAATAATAATAATAATAATAATAATAATAACAACAACAACAAATACAAAAGGTAAAATTGCATGTAAAGAATGACACCTAAGTTTACTCTCTAGTCAATATACAGACACACAGTCAGACAGGCAGAAAGACAGACAGACACACACACACACAAGCACACACACACAAGCACACACACACAAGCAGGGGGAGGCTAGAGAAAGAGAGGGACAAAGGTTTGTTTGTTGTTTTTGAAGGTTGAAAGTTGAAACAGCTTTAAAATACCACTCCCTAAATTCAAGCCCTGTTGTGACATTAGTATTAGTGCTATCCATTGACGGGTATAAAATATAGAAACTCTGGCTTATGTCAATTTGCAGTGAAAAAGGACAGCCTAGATCACCCACCTTCACCAGGAAATATAAATGTCTAAGGATCTGGATGACAAGAAATAAAAAGAGAAGGCTTTTATGTGATGCTATGCGTAAGCTAACATAAAAAATGATTGGCTCCAGAACTGCTGTTTGTATCAGAAAGGTACACATGGTTATAAACAGTGTAATTCAGCTGGTTCCCTACCAATGAAAAACTTATGCATTTAATGGCTCCCTGGCTGGTTCATCAGAACCAACTGTTGGCTTGCAAATGTTTATCATAAAACAAGAAGAAAGGGAGTCTGGTTCACTGTTCATCTGTCTGAGATATAGACCTTCACTTAAGTCTATCTAATGGAACACTTCTACCTTCCAACTGGAGTTGTGTTGGCTTTCAAAGCACCTGGATATTCTCTACATTCTCCTGAAAAGATTCCATGGGCTCCCAACAAAAGCACCTGTTAATGGAAGCATCTGGACACTTGTTTTATTTGCAAGACAGTCTTTGGAAGGTCAGTAATTCAAACCCTCCATTAGAGAAGGCCTAGAACATTCTGACTAGACAATCCCATTTCTAAGGCCCCCAAAATATCATTCTAAAGCAATACCTGATCATGAACTAAGTTGATTTTGCAGTTACATAGATCCAAAGACCTAGGAAAAGATCTGATACCAAATCTGCCTCACTACAGATTTGCAATTGACTATATGAGCCAACCAGCCTTGACCATTCTCCTCCACTGGGCGGGGCAGATAACTCAGTGGTGAAAAATTAGTTGTGTTTGAATACCCGTTATGTTAAGAAGGATGGTCAGTCTTGAACAACATGATATTCTTTGGGCAATAAAATCAACAGTGTTACATCTAATGGAATAGTTACGGGTCTCTATATAATACAGTTAGGCACAAAATCACAAGAGAAAAAGATCGTCTTCATGATTTAGTCCAAATTCTGATTTGTAAAAAAAAGATGTGAGATCCAACTACATCAGGCTATTATATCAAATTTACAACTCTACTTTGCAGCAAAGACAAAATCTGTCAACTTATTTGTGATTAAAATTCCCATTCTGTCACTGGAACAAAGCTGGTTCTTGTTTCATGACTGTCTCACTACACTGTCCAGGTTGTCCTTGAACTCAAAATATTCCTGCCTCAGTCTCCCAACAGCTGGGATGACAGTATTTTATCACTACTGTTGGTTTTCAAATGGACTTTTATAAAATATCTACCACTTTGATGCAGACCTCGATTTCCTTCCTTCCTGGTTATATGTTAATAATGTATCTTCGGAACTCATCAAGGATCCTGACATAGCAAAGGTGGTGTTCAGGGCAAGGGCATAAACAAGGCTTAAGAGAGAGGAAGCTTTAGCTATTGTATTAGGGTAAACTGCTGGGGAAAGTCAAGAAGTCACTTGTGAGACTAGCTGAGAAAATGACTGTCCAGCACCAGTTTGAGCACAGTGTGGCTGACAGAACATGGATGCTCAACTTCTTTAATGAAGAGATAGGAAAACAAATTTTAAAAAAAACTCACAGAAACAAAAAGCAAAATATGAGCAACCCCCCCCCCCAGGTGATAGACAACGTAACTTAGAATGGGGGATGAAGGAGAAATAACTGAAGGGCTGTCCTTCTCCGAATTCCAGTCATAGAGGAAAACAGCAGAAACTTAAAACAGAGCTTTGCAAAGGCACTTAGCTCTCTGCATTGAAGGAAATTGTCCCTCTGCCATTTCTTCTTCTTGACTTCCAAATATTGTTTCCTAGTGTGTGACTGTGAGAAAGGCTAGTGGTGGGAAGGAAGAAGTTCATAGCTCCCACAGCTTACCAGGATGGTGGCTGGGACTGTGAAATTCCCAGAAAGGATAAAGAAAAACCAAAACCCTCCCTGAATGAGCTTTCCAGGTCAAAGTGAGGTTAATCTCTCCCAACTGACCACTATGAATGAAAACCGCTGAGCAAGGAGGATATGGTTATGGATTTTGCTTTTATTGATTTTTGCTTTACCAATAGCAATTTGGGAGCCTTGGTGCAATTAGAGTTGATGGAGGTCAGACAATGAAGATTGTGGCTTTCCAGGCTCCTCTTGATAATTTAGGAGTGAATGATGTCAAATATTTACTCTGGCCACTAATCCAATGTACTTCCTCCTCCTGTCTATTTAGTGTCATGTGACAGAAAGTGGCCCACAGATGACAACTGTAACTCATCACAGCTTATCTGATGCAACAATCTCAAGAAGCAGAGAGAGCTTCTCCACAGGAGATAGGGAGAAGAAAGTGAATGTCAACAGTATCAAATATACCCCACGGCAAATTACATAACAGAAGAAACTAGATTTAAATCCGATTTTCCAGCTATCAAGAGCTCTATGTCCTGTATACCCACATAAGAAACTGTTAACATTCTTATTGCTCTTCATTTTTATAAAGAGCAGAGAGGTGCTTGAATAGTGGGTACTTTGATAATTTACCATCAAAACTCTTTATACCCTAAACCATGATAGAGATAGTAGAGTTGGCATTAGAGTATCTTTTGGATCTCTAGAAAGAAAAGGCTGTTAGAAATAAAAACAAACGTGGGCAGGCTGAGGATGTGTCTAGGTACTGGCAGAATTGGAGAATGCATACAGAATGCATGCATTCTAGAATGGACTAGGCTTCAGGTTTATGGATATAGCATCCTCAGGATTATGGATATAGCAGCCTTTTTGAGGGGACACTGTGGAGATACTAATGTTTTATCCATCTTTGTTTTAGAATCAAAAGGGCCGAACCACCAGTGGGAAGTATATCCTACATTCCAACTAAATTAGGGTAGCGTCACTCCTTGTACAATACAAAAAGAATGTACATATGGTCAGTCTATGGGTGTGAGGAAGGTCAGCACAGCTTACAATTGCTGCTAATTCTTTAGTTTTAGAATTCAAAAAATATTTGTGAAAGAAAGGTTTTTAAATCCAAAGCCCTAGCATTCTTTACTTCCTCTACTCCCCCCCCCCCCCAAATCTGTAGCCAGGCAGTGGTGGTACAAACCTTTAATCATAGCACTGGGCAGACAGAAGCAAGTGAATCTCTGTGTCTTTGAGGCCAGCCAGGGCTACACAAAGAAACCTTGTCTCAAAATCTCCCCCACCCAAAAAAGAAATCTGTGGGTTACTGGGACATGAGAAGGACCAGTGGCCTTTCTGAATCTGTGACTTCATGAACAGGAACTAACTATCCTTGAGACTGTGTAGGAAATGACCCTTGTACTGTGCAATTCGGAAGCCTCTCCTCATATTTTCAGATTCAAATAAAAAATGGAGAAACAAACCTTTGACCACATCTGGATGTTTGTGGGGGTTTTTTGTCCCCATAACCCACCATCTTAAAGTCCCAACCTGTAAACTCCCCAAGGCCGTGGAAACATTAATAATGACCATCTTTCATGAAACCTCTAGTTCTCTCCGACTTGTACTTCTGACCAATTTACTTTGACACCAGCAGCAGCATTCAGCTCAGTTTCTCCATAGGAACTCGAAATCTTTATTCAACACCTTGGACCAAACAACATCGTAACGTGCAGGAACCTTTATATCTTCCCAGTCTTCTATCCCTACAAGCTAACTATGTAACTCATTTTTAATTTTTTTGCTTTAATTTTATGCGGGTTTTAGTTGCCGTGGGGAAAGATTGTGCTGACAGTTCCATCTCTTGGCTATTACTAGCTTGTACACACACACATACAGAGGAGGGGATACACAGACACAGAGACACACACAGAGAAAGAAACAGACACAGAGAAACACATAAGCTTGCAGCCTGTGGTGATACACATAATATACATAAAGAGCTTTCCAAAGAGGTTAAGCAAGCATTGAGCAATCAATGCACTGGTGCATTGCTTTGTAGCTGGTAGAACTAAACAAAGCAGTAGATATTTATTGCCAACAAAACAGCATTTTCAGCTGAAATGACAATAATATCAATTAATGTTCCCTCAGAATTTAATATTTGTGAGACACTATGGACTAAATGCCTTCCATGAACAATTTTATCCATGAATATAAATGTGTCATTGCAATTTTACAGACTATAGTGAGGGTAAGAAAGGTTGAGTAACTTGCATGGTGTTGATTAACAGTGGAGCCAAGACTGAAACCCAGGGTGACAATTGTGCTGCATAGGGGGTCTCTGCCAGTAAATGCCTGACCACGCTGGTGTCAAAGCTCAGCTATCTCTGTTTTGCTTATTGATCTGTTGAAGAAACTCAAAATATTACTCAACTCATTTTGAAAAATTGAGCAATTCATAAAATATTTAGGTGTCAAAATGCATACAGCCATTGGCTCCATCCATCATAGTGATCTTTTACTTGTCTCCGGGAAAAGGTAAACATTATACACAATGGAAATTTATTCAGTGGTAAAGAAGACTAAAGATATAAAATTTTCAGGAAAAATGGATAGATACGAACAATTATCTTCAGTGAGACAACCTAGGTCCACAGAGACAAATGTCACATGGTCTCTTTTGTGTGTGGATCTAGCTATAGATTGGTTTTTTTTTAGTCATAGATTTATCATTATCACTGACTGCTGGACAGAAGGACAGAAAGGAGCTATTACAGAGAGGAGTGATAATAAACTCCATCAGAGGTGAAAGGGAGTGGGCAGTAGAAGAGATAGAATGGGCTAGGCAGGGAGGGGGCTAGGGGAATGTGGAAGAGGAAGGAATAACAAAACTAAAGATATAGATATAACATAAAATTATATATATATATATATGTTATATATATAACATAAAATCTGATAAAAGACTGGGGAGACCACTCAGTGGCGCAGCATCCTCAGCGCTCTTGCAGAGTACTTAGGTCCCAGCACAGCACCCACATCAAACAGCACACACCAACCTGTCTGTAACTCAAGTGAAGGAAAACTTCAATCTCTCTTTTCACTTCTGAGGCTCCTGCATACTTGTGCTTCACACATACACACTCAGGTACACACACATGTGCATATAAAAATAATTTTAAAAATTGAAAGTTATTAGAGTGGGTGATAAGGCTCCTCCTGGAATCTGGAGGTTATTAAAGTTCCCAGTGCCAGTTGTGGGACACCTCCCTATAAACTGTTGGCCAATGAGATTCTAAAATAATACAGCTACTGCCATGGCTCTGTGTTGCTACCTAGATGTTGATAGTATGGCTCTAATGCTGAAGATACCCCAAACTCAGAGAAAACAAGGTGGAGCTGAGCTAAAAGCTTCTTCCTAAGTAGCTCATCTTCATGGAGCCAGAAGTAGTTATATAGACTGCTGAACAGAAAGGGGGACAGTCATCAACAATTTAACTGATATGTCAATCATAACAGCTACAATAATGACCTGACAAGCAATTCTGTGCCCTCTGATGCAATAGTGGCATGACTGTTACAAGGACAACCAATCAGTTTTAACCCATGCCCACTGGATTTGAGGCCTGTTTTACAGGAAGGACCTTAAGGCTGCTTGTGTAAATCTTCTTAAGAGTTCATGGCTGTGGCAGTCATAGGCCATAAAAGGGGGGGGGGGGGTCCCAGCTATCATCCTTTTGGCTAAATGGTCTTGTTGTCAAATCACTCCTAAATATTCTATTTTATAGCAGTAGGCTAGTACTGCTCTTAATCTTGGTCAGAGAAGCTTCTTACTACAGTAGACAGTGATTAATGTAGAGACCTATATTGTCCAAAGCGACAAGAATCAGTAGTGATGTAAAGCTCATCAGCAAATGGGACAGCTGTCACTTCCTCCATGGTTCAGAGAACATCACAGGAGAGGGAGGTAAAAACAGTATCAGGCCAGAGAATGGGGAGATGTGCTGCATAAAGTCATCTTCTGGACATAACTCTTGAACTTACTTCAACTTTGGTAATCTGCATAAGATACACCCAAGATTTAGACTGTCAACATCTCATCATGGACAAGAAAGAGGCCCATGAGACCACATCCCTCTACAAGGGACTATTGTCAGCTAATGGTTGTTGGGCAAGAGGGCATCACTCTATTCTATTGCAAATTCACTGGTAAGTTGCCCCTGTTCCTGGCAAATATCTTTTAGCCACATAGGCAAGAAACTCTACCTAAATTCAATGGTCCACAAAGACATGAAAGGAGGAGAGAAACCTGGAAGACAGGTGTGGGTAAAAACAGGGACCCAGACATGAAAATGACTGAAATTGATTACATCAGTGTATAGAAGTGTCAAAAATAAAAAGGGCATATATGAATTATATTCAAATCCTACATTGCATTTTCCCGTGTTCTTAGCTTTGATTTTCTAATTTAACTCTAAATTCACCTTTTGATTTTCAATATGAACAGAATTGATTAACAGCTACTTTTAGCTAAAGGATAACTCGAAGGAGGCTGTTCACGCTGTCCCACGTGGGTCCTCGCCATCCTGTTTAGTGGCTCGTGCTTTTACCTGCTAAGTCATGCTGCCAGCACTCGAATCCATTTTTAGCTTTAGGAGAACTTTGAGTTGTGGGGTAATGAGAAGAATGACTGTTTCATTTTACTCTATTTTTATCATTGTTGTTTTGTTTTTCAAACAAGGTCTAATTGTAGTCTATACTAGTAGCCCAACTGAATATATAGCAGATTTCACGCATGTGTAATCATATTTGGGAGGTTTTCTATATTTGGCCTACCTTTGTCTCTCTACTTTAGGTCCTGGGGAGGGGGGTTACTTTTATATCCCCGATTGACTCCTCTGGGAATTAGAAAGTATATAGAATTCACCCAATCTATGTCAATAATATAATGTTTAAAAATTACTGAGAAAGTCTAGGTGGTATCATATCAGAGCTTTAACCCAGACTGGCAGTACGTGTTAAATGATCATTTGCTGTATCAACATATACTTAGACTTCCATAGTCTCCCTATCTACCTTAACTCTACTATCAACAGAGAAAGGTGGGCAATGTGGAGTTTCCATCCCCTCCCCCTTATCAGAGCAGCATGTCTGGCCTTCACATTGCTGCCTGGAAGATTAGTAAGATTCTGGCTGGGTACCTCATTTGACCCTGACCTCATTTGACCCTGTCTTCCTGTGCATCACTCATCTCCTGGAAAGGAACACATTTCCCAGCCTCTTCCACATCAGCACTAAGAAAGGAAATTGCAAGCTCTGCGTGGTAAATGACCTGGACAGTGCAAAAGTCTTGGGAGGGAGGTAAGATGGAGGGGTGAGGAAGCACAATGAGATACTTTCACCCTGCCAAATTCCCATCCCTAGTTGGGCTGTAGGAGATGCCAGAAAGGAAAGCCAAGAGGAGGTGGGAGGCTAAGTGGAAACAGCTCCTCCTCTTCCCTGGCACTTCCTGGCTGGGTGTCTGTAAACATCTCTCTAGCACTACCCCACACAAGGAGTCTGGGGAAGATGCACAGACTTGTTTAACCCTATGAGCCATGCCATCTATATTAGAGGCCTCTGTAACTTTGAGAAAAGATGGGCAAACGTGGTGAGCAGGTAAGGACAGGAAAGTGGCATGTAGCCCAAACATCAACCTTTCCACTAACGGTCAGAGAGTTCTTAGGACAGATTCCCAGATAAAACTGGACAAGGAAGAAACCCAACATGTTCTTTTGCCTTCCTACCCTACCATAACCCTTCCAAGTCTCTCCCTTGGTGCTGTACAAGAGGGACAAGGTGCTATGGCTGGTGGGAGAGCAATCCTCAGAACAGGAGAGAGCTCTGCCTAGAGACAGAAAGGCAATCCAGAGTGAAAGGCAGACACATTTAGGATGGTGAAATCCCAACCCATTGACTTGTGGCCAGAGCAGAGCCTGTAAGTAAATGTGAACTTGCCAATGGCTCTCCTTGCATGAGCCAAAAGTCAATGTTTGACAGACTGGGATCTGTGCCAAACTCCAGCTCAGTGGCCTCCCACAGGGGACAACTTCAAAGAAATGAGATTTAGTGAAACAATCTGTGTCTGTTGCCAGAGGCCTGGGCTCACAGGTCAGACTCTGAGTCCGTTTTCTGGGGTCCCAATCCTCCATGCTCCGTTCCCCCTCAGGTACTCAACACCAATTTTAAATGATTCATTGATCTGCCCTGTCCACTAGGCAGGGGTAAGAGTTGACCTCTTTTGGACATTACATCCTCAGGACCAAATAAGCTAGCTCCAGACTTTATAATACAATAGCTTCTAGACACATGGCCTTTGAGCACTTGACATGTGGCCAGTACAAGTTTATGAACTTATGATAGAGATATAGCATAAGTTTAAAATGCACAGTAGCTTTCAAGAAATATGTATGAAAAATAAAGTAAATCATCTCTTTAATTATTTCTATTAATTAAATATTGAAATCTCATTTTATATGTTAGGTTAAATAAAATACACCATTTAGATGGATGTTTTAGTTTCTTCTTTTTAACATCACTCATCTGGCTTGTATTATATTTACATTGGACTACGGTGTTCTGAGCATGCTGTAAATGCAGATAGATGGATGGATAAAAGGGAAAAAAGACTTTAAAACTTGACCTAAGATCAGCATTAATATTTTTACATCAACATGGAATAAGTGGATCAAAATGGTTGAAAACAAATGAAGCATAGCTGTTTTGGGAAGCAACTTTTGTATCTGGAACTACATTTAACTCTGAGTCATTTGCTGTGAGAAAACACTTACTAGTCTTATCAGAACTCCTAAAGCATGAGAGAGTGACAAGCAGTTGGCCAGGCTGCATAATGCAGGCCAGACTCAACCTTCAACTCTGTTTAGGAGGATTTAGGAGAAGAGAAGACCAAGACAGTACTGCAAAGGATTATCAGAGAGGAAAGAAGGAAGAAAGAATTAAAAATAAGGAAGGAAGGAAGGAAGGAAGGAAGGAAGGAAGGAAGGAAGGAAGGAAAGAAGGAAGGAGTGAGCTTACAAAAAACTAATCAGGGAATCCCATACTCTAAGTTTCTTCTCATTTTAAATATAAAAGTTTCTATTATCTGACTGCTTTTAATATATTCATTAGAAAGAATGGAAGAAAGGAAGACTAAAAGAAAGATAAGAAGCTTCAAGAGAAAAAAAAAAAAAAAAAGACCAAGTAACAAAGGCAGACCTATAAGAATAAGAGCTGACTTCTCAATGAAGACCAAAAGCCAGAAGAGCCTGGACAGATAATCTACAGTCATAAATGACCACTGATGACAGCCCTGACTACTATAAGCCAGCAAAACTTCCAATCAGAATTGAGAAAATAAGACATTCTATGATAATACCAAATTTAAGCACTATTTTTCTGTAAATCTAGTCCTCCAAAAGGCACTCAGAAGGAAAGCGCAAACCTAAACAGGTTAACTACAATCAAGAAAACATGAGGAATAAATAATCCCAGACCAGCAAATCAAGAGGGGAAACAAACACACACACATACACACACCAGTAAAATAACGAATCAACATACACAGCTCATTTGTATTTCTCAACATCTCAACAAGGGTCTCAATTCCCCAGTAAAAAGAGAGACTAACAGAATATACGTGAATACCAGATCCAGAGGATGGATATCATCTCAGGGTAAAAGGTTGGAAAACAATATGCCAAACAGATGAACCTAAGAAGCCACCTGTGGTTTTAATATGGGACAAAATAGATTTCAAACCAAAAGTAATCAGAAGACATAGGGAAGAACACTAAATACTCAAATACTTAACATCTATGCAACAAACAAAAGGGCACCCAAGTTCATAAAAGAAACTACTACAGCTTAAATCACACAGTGACCCTCATACATGATAGTGAGAGACTTCAATGTCCCAATCTTGCCATTAGACAGGTCATCTAGACAACACCAAAACAAAGAAATGTGGGAGGAGCTAATTGAAGTGATAAATCTAATGGACCTAACAAATATTTATAGAACATTTTACTCAAACACAAAAGAATATACCTTCTCACAACCTCATACAACTTTCTCCAAAATGTAACAACTCACTACTGAATAAAAAATAGGCCATACAAGAAATAAAGAAATTAAAGACTTTACAAACTTGAAAGAAGATGAATACACAACATACTTAAATTTATGGGGCACACTAAAGGCAGTTCTAAGAGGCAAGATGGTAACACTAAGTGACTACATAAAAAAAATTTAAAAAGTTGGAGTGATGTCAGGGTAGACACCTAACAGAACACCTGAAAGTTCTAGACCAAAAAAAGAAAAAAAAAAAAAAGAGTTCACAACCCCAATAAAAGCAGATGGCAAGAAATAATCCAACTTGGTCTAAAATCAACAAAAATGGAGACAAACAAGTAATATCAAGAATCAATGAAACAAAGAGTTGGTTCTTTGAGAAAAATCGATAAAATTGAAAAACTCTTAGCCAAAATAGCTGAAGAGCAGAGGGGGAAAAAAAATCCCAATAACAAAATTATTGAAGAAAATGGGAACATTGCAACAGACACAGGAAGTTCAGAGAATCATAGGATATACATTAAAAAACAGAACTCCACCTAACTTGAAAATCTAAAAGAAATGAATAATTTTCTTGATACTTATTACTTAGTAAAGTTAAATTATAGATCAGATAGGCAATTACTAAACTCTAGTGAAATAGAACCAGTTTAAGAAAAATTACTCCAAACAAAAAGAGCCAGATAATTTTAATGTAGAATTCTATGAGGCTTTCAAAGAAAAGTTCATGCCAATACACTTCAAATTACTCCACAAAATAGAAACAGAAGAAACATTACCCAGTTCATTTTTTTCATTAAGCCACAACCAACCTGATACCCAAACCACATAAAGACCCAAGAAAGAAAGAAAATTACAGACCAATTTTTCCTCATGAGATGAATGAAGAAAATATGCTACATTTACACAATAGAATATCACTCACCTGTTAAGAAAATAGAATAATTAAATTTGCAGGTAAATGGGTAGAGCTAAGAAAGAGATCATCCTATGTGAGGTAGATCAGACCCAGAAAGACAGTTATGGTATGTGCCTGCTTACATGTCTATATTAGCTCTTAAATCAATGATAACTAACTATAATTAATAGAATCACAAAAGTTAGATATAGAATAAGGGACTTTGGAGGCAGAGGTGTGTGGTGTGTGATAGATCTCCCTAGGAAAGGGAAATAGAATAGATAGTTATAGTTGAGTGGGGAATGGAATAGGAGGATCCAGTTCGGAGGGGAAGTGGAGAGAAGGGAATATGGGTAGATACAGATAAATTAAGTGGCATTTGAATGGTGGTATGGAAACCTTATACAGTAGAAGGTTCCTAAAAGTTATACATGTATGCAGGCAATCTAAATGGTATCACCAAATCATGGGTAGACAGAGTTCCAACTGGTCATCTCTTGTTACAAAAAAGGTTGCTCTCCAGAACTCATGGCAAAGCACCATTGCTGAAGACAACATCTACACAACTCATTGAATATGGAGAAGTCGAGTTGCTGCCTTCAAAGAATCTGCAACTCTACATTCTAGCATCTTTGGTACAGGAAGGTATTCAGCATGCTACCAAAAGAAAAATTTCAACACCAACCAGCTACAAACTCTTAACTAGTATGGTGTCCTACCTACAAGATAGCTAGTGTAATGGTGGCACAAAACTTGGGAGGATAACCAACCAATATCTTATTTGACTTAGGCCCGATCCAAAAGATACAACCCATACCTGACACTGTTGAGATAACCAAGAACTTGAGACTAAACAGACCAGAGACCTAGGGGAAAACCAAATACTAGTGCTGTAATAACAATGACAACATAACAATAAATTGACTCCTAATGACATTTTCATATACTCATGGATTAGTGCCTTGCTCAGCCATCATCAGAGAAGCTTCCTCCAACAGCAGATGGGAACAAATACAGAGAACCACAGCCAGACAATATGCAAAGAAAGACTTTGGGACACTCAGGCCTAAACAGGATATGTCACCATCAATACCTTCCCCTACTCCAAGGCTCAGGGAACCCTGCTGAAATGGAGGCAGAAAGAATGTAAGAGTCAGAAAGGGTGGAGGACAACAAGAAAATAAGGCCTTCTAACCACAAGCCTGGTGCACATAATAAACTCACAGAGACTGAGGCAGCATGCACAGGGATTGCAGGGGTCTGTAACAAAGGGTTTCTTCAGTTGGAAGAGAAGTGGACATATGCCCCATCCATAACCCAGAAGCATTTCCGATAGACAACCACTTGCAAATGAAAATTTAGCTTTCTTCAAGGGAGTCTTATTAGAGAAACAAACTACTCCTAGGTAGGCTGCATGCCCAAAAGAAGATGGCCAACAGGACATGAGCTTAGTGGCCGTCATTAGAGGATCCTTGTCTCCTAATATTGTGCCAGGGCTTTGTTTGTTGTTTTAGTTTGGGTTGGGTTGGTTTTTTGGTAACTTTGTTGTTTTATGTTATTTTTTAGTTTTATGTATATATTTTATTTGTCTTTACAAGTGCTTTGCATATATATTATGCCTTTCAGTTTAGTATTTTGTTAAGATTCCTGAGTCTGCAAACTAGTGAGTCTGCATCTATATTTGTTTCATGTGCCTTTTCTTGGGCTCTTTCCTTTGGTTGTTTTGTCCTATTTCGAAGTGTTAGTTTTTATTTTATCTTACTATTATCCTTTAGAAGCCTGCTTATGTTCTAACAAGAGACAGGGGGTGGATTCAGATGGGGGGGGAGAAACTGGGAAGAGTAGAGGGAGGAATAATCAGGTTACATTAAATGAGGAGGAAAAAAGCCATTTTTAATAATAATTTTTTAAAAAAGACTTCCAAATTGGGAAAAAGAAGTAAAATCTGTCTTTAGGTATCAGAATCTTATATATAAAGCATAAACATCAAATGTGCCATGAAATTTTAGAGTTAAAAAATTCAATAAAGTACATGTAACAATCATTTCTGTATTTCTCTACAGAAACAATGATCACTAACAAAAGGAAATTATAAAAATTATTCCATTTATAGAAGTTTAAAAATAACGAACTATTTAGAGGTTAATTATTAAGCTGAAGATTTGTATAAAACATTGACCAAAGAAATTAAAAACATAAATGGAATTTTATTCCATGTTCATGGATTGGAACAAATAACCATCCTGAGAGACCAGTTCTACACACGACAGTAGATGGCTTTAACAAAGTCTAGGTCAAAATCCAAATGAAAATTTTTGCAGAAATAGGAAACCACCTTAATGTTCACATGCAATTATAAAAAACCAGAGAAGAATCAAAAGGAACAAAGCTTGGTGAACTCTTAGATCCTTCTAAGGTGAGCTGGTGAGCTGGCTCAGGAGGTAGAATGCTTACCGTCTCACCATGAGGACTAGAGCTCCCTAGTGATGGTTTGAATAAGAATGGTCCTCATGGGCTCATATATTTGAATGCTTAGCAAGAGGCAGTGTTTGATAGGATTAGGAGGTGTGGCTTTGTTCCAGAAAGTGTGTTACTAGGGGTAGGCTTTGAGGTTTCAAAAGCCCACACCAGCCCCGTGGCTCTCTCTTCCTGCTACCTCTGGATCCAGATGTAGAAGTCTCAGCACCTGCTCCAGCACTGTTTCTGCCTGCATGACCCCATGCTTCCTGCCATGATAAAAATGGACTAGACCTCTGAAACTGTGAGCCAGTCCCAATTAAATGCTTTCTTTTTTAACAATTGCCATGGGCATGGGATCTTGTCACAGCAATAAAAGACAGATGGAGATATGGTGATGGTTTGTATATGCTTGGTCCAGGAGGTGTAGCCTTGTTGGAATAGGTGTGTCACCGTGGGCATGGGCTTTAATACCCCTGTCCTAGCTGCCTAGAAGCTGGGTTTCTGCTAGCTGCCTTCAAACAAGAGCTGGAACTCTCAGTTCCTCCAGCCCCACATATGTCTGAAGGCTGCCAGGCTGCTGTCTTGATAATAATGGACTAAACCTCTGAACTTATAAGTCAGCCCCAATTAAATGTCATTCGTATAAGAGTTGCTTTGATTCTGGTTTCTGTTCAGAGCAGTAAAACTCTAACTAAGATGGATAGCATGTAAAAACTGGGTGAGCATAGCAGAATGCCTATAATCTCAGCTGAAGTCAGAAACAATATCTGGAATAAGCTGGCTGGCTAGTGTAGTTGATCAAGGATAGAGATATATGTATGTGTGTATATGTGTATGTGTATGTATATGTATATATCCTTGGTTCAGTTAGTTTTCCTTCTAACCAAATACCTGGGGAGAAGCAATTTAAGGGGAGAAGGGCTGCTTCGGGTTAACAGGCGATTATTTCATTATGCTGGGAAAGGCATGGAAGTAGTAAAGGGCTGGAGTGACCACCTTGCATCCTTCCCTCAGTCAGGAAGCAGAGGCTGAACAGGAAGTGTGGCTGGCTATAAAGCCTCAAGGCCTGCTCCTAGAGACCTACTTCCTCAGCAACACTCTGCCTCTACACAGTTCCAACCAGTGATTCAGGCTGAGAACCAAGTGGCAAACCCTGAGTCTATGTGGCACATTTCACATTCATACCACTCCTTATGCATTCAGCCAAATGGATTTTTAACAAAAATGATAGGATCCTTCAATGGAGAAAGGACCATTTTTAACAAATTATCTAAACTGGATATGAACATTCAAAAGAACCTTTATTTAATAGCATGGATGAAAATTAACCCAAAAGGTATCATACACTTAAACCTCTCAGGAAAAAGCTCAACCAAATCTTTATGACGTTGAACTTGGCAAGCATATTTTAGACATGACACCAAAGGCTCGGATACTGACAATTACAAATATAGACAAATTGTAATTCATGAAAAAAAATTAAAACTTTCTTCATCAAAAGACAATAGTAACAGTGTGTGATGGTAACCCAGGGAAAAATAGAAACAATTACAAACTATGCATCTGATAAAGTATTAAAGTTCAGATTATAGATTTACAGCAGCTAAAATTCAACATGAGAAAACAATTTGAATGTAAAAATAAAGGATTTGCAATGCTACATCTTTTATAAAAACCACACATGTAAGGACTCACACAAATACACTTACTGCTATTACAGAGGACTCAGGTTCAGTTCTCATCTCCCACAAGTGTTTGTAATCCCCATAGAATAAAACACCATCCTCTGACCTCTGTGGTCTCCTGCACACATGTGTAACACATGGACTCACACACACACACACACACACACACCTCCACGACACTGGAGAAGGGGATGAAGGGGCCACACCTGCTGCCTCTGTCTGAACTAGTAGCAGTTCAGAACTAGTAGTAGTAGTGACAATGTTATCTGCAGAGAAGAGGAAACCTTATCTTCCAACATGAGCCTACAATGAGATTCCTAAAACAGAGCGAGTGGGTATATAGTGACAAGAGAAAGTATATAAACATTCTACCTTTTAAATATTTATTCCTTCAGCCCACCATCCACCTACAAAGTCTCACGTATTCCCACGTAAGCAAAGTCAGGAAAATGACAATTATTTGGATGGAGAGAGTATTCCTCCAGGCAAATGCGGTTTCTGAAGCGATCTAGCATAATAGGAATCATCCTGAATACAGAGCAGCACTGCATTGACACTAAAATTTATGGTTATTGTCACAGCAATATTTTCCTACGCACAGATAAACTAAATTTAATAAAATAAAATAATGTGCACAAGGATATAGGGAAGTGATATTTGAAACCCAGGTCCAATGTACTCGTGAAGCGAGAGGGTTGTCAACAGAGGCTGACCAAAATGGAGGGGGATTAACCAATGAGCAGAAAGGGAAGTCAGCAGAGATGAACACATGCAGAGACCACTGCTACGACTCTGCTGAGAGACATTCCAGACACCACACAAATCACTTATGTTACCTGAATGCCAGCGTGTGACAACGGATGGCATGTCCTGTGAACGCCCTTTTATTCTCTTTAAAAATCATCTTTAAAATTTAACCTTAGAAACAAAAATCAAGGGCTGGAAATATGGTTTAATAATTGAGCCTTTTCCTAATATGTTCAATCCCCTTTGCTACCTACACAAGTAAAAATCAAAAGAATGTGAATCAAAGCATAGAGAAGAAATTCTGATAGAAAACTGGAAGCCGTCTTCAAACACATTAACTTTACTAAAAAAGAACATCCTACAGACTGTGTCTGCTTTCTAAAATATTATAGATCGATCTCTCTCTCTCTCTCTCTCTCTCTCTCTCTCTCTCTCTCACACACACACACACACACACACACACACACACACACACAGACACACAGAGCCAGGCTCTGAGACAGATCATCAGATAGTTTGGTTCTTAATAGACAGCTGTGGTTAATGTGCGCCTCAGCCCACACTGCAATCCTGACGCGCACACCCTGGCGCTGAGGTTATTAGGCAACTCAGTGAAATGGGACAGAAAACCCCCCAAGGAGCCAAAGCTCCGGAATCTGCTAGACTCATTTCCACGCTCACCCGGGAACCCAGAAAATCACTTTCAGATGCAACCCAGGACCAAGGCTGCCTGCAAGGAGAAGCTCCGATGTACACAGACTCCCCCAGCAACACCCCCCGCCCCTGGTTTTGCCCTTCACAGCTACCAGTCTTTTTTTTTTTTTTAAATTCACAAACTCTTCATAGCAAAGCTTTCTTGCAAGGCTGCCCACTGCCCATCTCTCTCTATCCATTCAGTGCCTGGAAAACACAAGAAGGGAGACAAAGGGCAAATGCCAGTCTGTGACCTCTGTCTAGATTTAGCCAAGCATGATGTGTGAATCAGGTGTGTGGAATGGAAGTTTCCATAGCAACGAGACTGCCAGCTAGGCAAGGCCTTCACATACTCTTTCTACCATGGTAATAAAAACAATGAGGCCACCTGAGGGACCTCAGCAAAGAGTGAGGCAGCCAAGTTCAGGGTTACCGAGTGACTGGGCGGACCTGGGTCTACATGAGGTCCCCCCACCCCCCTAGCTCTGGATTCTTTCCCATCAGTGCCTACCCAAGTCCTCTCACCACCATTTGCTGGTAGAAGGCATGATCTCTCAGGGGAGTTTCTTGAACGTGTTATGTAGAAAGGGTTAGGGGAAAGTGTTTAAGACACAGCTATGCCCATCAACATATCGAGCTATTTTGACCCATTCTGATACTAGGTGTCCACTTGACAGAAGTGTTTCCGTTTTCTGGAAGCTTCTTTGCCTTACCTTTTTAGCGTGTTTTGATTTGTACACTCAAACCATCAGGAAAGGATTCTGAACTACATTTTGTGTTTCAGGAATTTAAAATTTTACACTAAATTTTAGTTGTGTTGAAACTAAAATTGTTTAAAACTTACAGGGTAAAAAAAAGCAGCTTGTTTTCAAGGCCCAAGAGTTGAGTTGGAAGAAGGGCAAAAGGCATACAATTTTAACGAAATCAAATCTTGCCTGGGCCTGTATGGATGTCGAGTCTGTGTGGAGCTCAGGTTCTGAGACGGTTAACAGGTCAGCAGCAGGCTGGATCTGAAGGAAACTAGAAGACAGCAAATTACACTTCCTCTCTCCCCACTGTTTTTAGCTCTGCTCTTGAAAGGGTTTCAATTCCTTCACAGCGTCACTCCACAGGCTGAATAAAAGTTCCTCCTGCTACTTCAGTTACAGGTCCTGCTTCAGCAGACTGTGACAGGCCCTGCAGTGATCAGCCTGTCCTTGCCAATGCACCAACGGAATGTGTCTCACCACACCTGGCTGGCACCCAGAGGCCACCCTCTGCCTTTCAGACAGTTCCTTGTGGTGAGCTGGGATGTATCCACCCCAGAGCCTGATTTACTGCATCAGCTACTCCCGTGTAGCTTCATCCACTGCGGTTCACAGTGGCACTGATCATTCCAGGCAAACTCAATGAATTCTGGTTGCCATAGAGCCCCTTATCAGCTTGAGATAAGTTCAAATATTCCAGGTGATAGTGAACCATGCACAATACTGAACTCTGTACACATCCTGCTTTTCCTATATGTGCAAGTCCATTCTGTACACACACCATGTACACACACCTATATGTATATACCCACTGTGAGCACACACCACGCTGTTCCTATCTATACACACACCCTGTGCACATACCATTCTGTTCCTGTATGTAAACCCCTACTCTGTGCACACACCATGATGATGATGCTATCTGCACACAAACACTCTGTATACACACTATGTATATAGATATACCCTATCTGTAGACATACACTCTGTGCACACACTATGCTTTTGCTCTATGTGCACACTCACTCTATGTACAAGCCATAGAGATTCTATATAGTCATACCTACTCTGTGCACAAACCATGGAGATTCGATATGTGCACATCAATTGTGTGTGTGTGTGTATACATACACACTATGCTGGTCCTATCTGTACACACCCACTCTGTATACACACTACGCTTTTCCTATATGTACACCCACTTTGTGCACACACCATGCCATTCCTATCTGTACATTCCTATGACAACATTTAACTAGTAAGTTAGCATAGTTAGAGATTAACAATAATGGAGAAATTAGAACAAATACTACATTTTATTTCAGGATACTGCTTATAAGAATGTCTGCCTCTCTCTCTCTCCTTTCTTCGCTTCAGTTCCCTCCTCCTCCCATCTCAAAGGATCTTAATTCCTCACTGCACAACAATAATATTTTCAGACCATGGTTGACTACACCAGATGGAAAACTCAAGAGTTTTAAACTCCAAGTAAGTTTATTCTTTCTCTCACCTAGCCCTTTTAGTTACTGATTCCTACACATAGCATGTAACCATTCCTCAACATTTCAGCTAAGACATTATTTGTTTTCAGGAAGCCTGTCTTCGAAAATTTTTACAGCACCCTGTCCTTCCGAAGTGTTCAGCACTCTCTGGGTATATCTGGGAGAACATTTCCAGAGGCAGAACTAACAGAAGAGGACCCATCCTGAATGTGGGTCCCATGGCACATGGGAGCACCATGCCATTAGGTGGGGCTCCAGATCAAATAAAGTGGGGGGAAAGAGGAAGCCAAAAGAGTACTTGTCATTGCCACAGACCAGGCTGCTCCCATGGACTTGCCTTTCCCACTCACCATGTTGGATTCATTCCTCTAATAGTGAGTAAAAATGAAGCCTCTTCTTTAACTTGCTTTTTATCAACAATGCAAAGAGGAACTAAATACATCACCCAACATCTCTGATTCCCATCTATCTAGAATAAAATGGTGCCTTGTCTACATTTACCTCAACTTAGGGACTAGCCTGCCAGAGCAGCCCATGAAGATGTACCAAAAAGTAGGGAATGAAAGAATGAGCACATGAGAATGAACAGAGCCTTCTGCTATCTCCTAGTCCCATAGCTTCAGCAGAGTTCCATCAGCACCAAGAACCTGAGATCCCTGGTTTAAAATGGGAGGTGTACCTGCCCAAGGTCATTAAGAACCATCAAATGAAATTGTGAATGGAAAGTGCTCTGTGGAAATTTGTGAATCTCCATATAGGGTACTTCCCAGTAGGAGGCTAAGAAAAGGATTCACACATGGCTACAGGGACAGCAGTAGTCACAGAATAACTGAGTCACACAACGCAAAAGATGCTCTAGAAACGAATGTTAGGTTTCCACAAACAGCACAGACTGTGTTCAGAGAAAAATTATGTTTGTTCGAGCCATTTTGGACCTAGAAATCGTTAGCCACAGCTTCTCATTCATGATCTCTAATAAACAGTGACTACAAATTGAATGTCTCAGTTAGAAAGGGCTAGGGTGTGGGGATGGTTCAGAGTGCCATTTTTTTTCAGATTTTACAGTATAGGAAATTACAAAAAGGTGGAAAAAGAGCACTGTGCCATTACCTTACATGGTTTAGATTTCAGGACCTTTCAGATTTCAAGATGTATACATAGAGCATGGATCTGGAGGACTGGGAATGGCGCTGGGCTTTTGAATCTTCTCACTCTGGCTGCTCAGTGCTCTGTCTCTTAGTATACACCTACATGCTGCCATGCTCTGGGATACATAAAAGACCATACCTGCACATATAAAGCCAGTCTTAATCCATTTTCTTCTGGCCTTGTATGTTCCTCCCATCACCCCACAATCACTTTCCTCTTTCCTTGTATGTGAGGTCCCCATTCCTAAGTGCAGGGAGGTAAGCCCACAATTAGTGGAGCCAAATCTGGAGGGTCAGAACAGGGACAAGTCTGGCTTACAAATTGGATTTGGTACCAAAGGCCAAAGCCAAGAAGTATATTAAGAGTCAGAAAATAACACCAAGAAAGCTGCCAAGAAACAAAATTGTATGAGAAGATTGGCTCCCTGTTCAGTTTCTGATGGTGTGGTATTCTTTTCAATCTTAAGTGGCCCCTCACAATCTCAAGTGCTGATGGTCTACAGCTGATGGTGCTATTGGGGGGTGAGAGGACCTTGAGAAGATGAGGCCAGATGGAAGGAGGGTACACCACTTGGGTATGATCTTAAAGGGAGGAGACAGTGGTACCCAGACCCTGTTCTCCATCTCTTTGCTTCTCAGCTACCATACTGTAAAGAGCTTTCATCCACCCTGTGTTCCCCACCATGAGGTGACAAGGCCTAATGACCATGGTTGAAGATCTCTACAACAGTGAGCCAAAGTAAACCTTTCTTCCTTTGAGGTCTATTTTCTCAGGTATTCTGTCACAGTAGTTAAACCACCAACACAAACGGCTTCGACTTCAAGATTTGGTGATAGATGAACATATAATATTGATTAAGGGAACCCATGTCACATCTGTTGACCAGGGATAAGTATAGGAAGTAGGCCATAGCAGAAGCACTCTGAATGATCCTCATGCCTGCCTAGCAAATGGTGGAAGAAATGGAAACATGATACAACATTAAAAAAAATTACCACCAGGGCGATTGTGGGTAATGCGCCACAGAATCCTGGTCTCCCTGAGAATGGAATGCTGTCAGTTGCAGCAAGAACGAACATTACCAAACTGTGTCTCAGTGAGCTCTGCACATACAGAGAAAGAAAGGCTCAGACAACTGTTTTGTGGAAGAGAAATACACACAGATATGGAAACAGTTTGCTAGGTCCATAGCAAGAAGAGTGAAGAGCAGAGGAAGATGACCACGTAAGGATGGTGCCAGCCATGATTTTGAGAAGATAGGCTGGAAAAACTGTGGAGCTGGGAAAGATATAAACAGAGGAAAGGAAAAAAATACACTTGGAAGGTTGTGTGAGCAGCAAGAATACATACATACATACAAATATACACACACACACACATATATATACATATATATATATTCTAAAGAACTCAAAGAAAACTGATGTCATAAGCCATTTATTAGTAGATAATTAGCATTTAAATGTCCACAACAAGGAGCTGAAATTAATAAAAAGCTGCACAATTCAATGAAGTCATCATTAAGCCTCAGTGGAAAAACATAGAAAAGTTACAGGATCCAAAACAATATCCAAGTGATTGATAAAACATGAGAATACATATTCCAACCAAATAAAAGAATTACAAAGAAACAAGACAAAGTAATGGGGTGTATGTGTGTACCTCCTAGTGTAGTCATTTGTATAAATGTGGGCTCATCAATGAAGGTCAGAGGTCAACTATGAGTGTCAGTTCTACCTTATTTAACAAGGCTGTCTCTCTCTTCTCTCCTAGGCTAACTGACCTGTAAGCTTCCAGGAGTTGTGCTGTCTTCTATCTTCTGGTGGAGTGTTGAGATTGTAGGCACTTTTGGAATTGATCTTGCTTTTATACAGGTTCTGAAGAATTGAACACAGATCCTCATGTTACCACAGCAATAGCTTTTACCCACTGAGCCATCTTCACAGCCCTAAGGAAGGATTTTGTAAAGGAGCATCAGGTCGGTATTGCAAGATGGGCAATCTGTTAAGAGAATACAACTGTCCTGAGCAACATTCTGAGGTAATCAGGGGCCCTTAAAAAGAAAGAATATTCCTCAAAACACGCAATATTGGTAAAAGTAACCAGAAATCAGGAGAAAGTATTGTTGTCCAAACAATAAATGTCACACATTAAGCCAATACTAACATCACCACACTACCATAAAGAGACCCCAAAAGCTATCAGGAATTGGGATGTGAATTGTGATGCCAGCATAACAAGAGCAAAATGCAACCTCTAGATTTATTGTTGATTTTCCCCTTCATTTCCTTGAGCAGTGAAACCCAAAGGCTCACAAATACTAAGTAAGCACACGTTATACAGTGAGTTACATGAAACAGAGTATTTACTGAATTGTTTGAGGACAAAACCGTAAGTGTGTGTGTGCATATGTGCGTACATATACACACAATCTACACACACATATTCTCTCTCTCTCTCTTAGAAATAAGTACAAAAGGAAAGATACACAAAATCTTCCTTAGACTATATGACTACAAGATTATTTTTGTTTGCCTCTCTTTTGCATTATTACATTTTCTGAGTTTTTGTTAAAAAGCATGAACTGCCATATAGTTAAAAGTTAGAGTTGAAATATCAACTAACCATTCCCCAGAGCTCCCAGGGACTAGACCACCATCCAAACAGCACACGTGGAGGAACCCATGGATCTAGTCGCATATGTAAGCAGAGGATGGCCTTGTCGGGCATCAATGGGAGAGGAGGCCCTTGGTCCTGTGGAGGCTTGATGATCCAGGGTAGGGGAATGATAGAGTGGTGGGGCAGGAGTGAGTGGGCATGTGGGTGGGGGAGCACCCTCACAGAGTCAGGGAATAGGGGATGGGATGGGGAGGTTGCAGAGGGGAAACTGGGAAGGGGACAACATTTGAAATGTAAAGAAATAAACAATTTTAGTGGCAGGTGTGACTTAAATCTGCTGTCCCCATTATGTTAAGACTCAAGCCTGAGAACCACTTGAGCCTGGGCATTCATGGCCAACCTGAGAAATCCATCAAGATCTTGTGTTTTCTTAAAAACTAAAATAATTTCGTAAATGTTGGTTGATCTCTACTGCCAACTTGATGAGATCTAAATCAACTAAGAGACAAGTAAGAGACAAACAGAAGAGAAGCTCACTAAGGGCATTTCCAGAAAAGGTTAATTGAAGAGGAAGGGCCCATGCTGTATGTAGGCAGCACCATCCCAAAGCACATCCGAGTAGCCAGGCCCCAAATTCAGTGAGTCGGAGAAAGTGAGCCAAGCACAAACACCCATCACTTGCTGATTCCTAACTGCAGATGCAATGTGACCACTTGCTTCATTCATAAACCCTTCCAAATGTGAGCCAATAAGCCTCTCTCTCGGTTAGTTGATACTTGTAAGCATTTTGTTGCAGCAAGATGAAGAGTGACCACACAGAGAGAGAGAAAGAGAGAGAGAGAGAGAGAGAGGGAGAGAGAGAATGAGAATAATGATTTTAGTTGATAAGCAAAAATAATATTTAGAGATAGCCATTCACAGAAAATGAAAGGAATCCATGTTCTCAGCTGTCGATGGATAGAACCTGTAATTTTCCATTTCTTCCCAGCTACATCTTGCAACTGTGCATGATACCATATAGAGGGGGCTGGAGATATAGCTCAATGGTAGAGCACCTTCCTAGAATGTGCCCTGAGTTTATTTCTCCTCATCCCATATATCCGTGCATAAGACTGTTCTTTCCACAACAAATTCCTTCGAGGATGTCTTTCATCACTGTTTGCACCCAGGAAAGTAGTTATAAGAGCAAGTTTCAACCCTATTTTGAGTCTTACTCTTTCTTGGGAATTTAAACCACCAGCTCTAGACAACTATAGACCATCATGCTCCATTCTTCTTGCCCACGCCCACACTCCATGGGGGTCTATGCCTCCAGCTAGCTGCATCTGGCTGCCTTCTTTCACAGTACACAGGCTTGCCTCTGACCAAGATGGCAGCCTTGCCTTTGATTTCTTGGCTGTTTTATTCAACTTGCAGAACAGCATCCTCAGTTCAAAGGCAACTTAAAGGTTTCAGACACACAGCTCAGTGTCAGATGCGTGGCCAGGATATTTACAAGCCCCACAGGAAACAACTGCATGTGTGGTATCACCAAAGAGTAAACCAGTGTGTCAGATGTCTCTATGATACTCATTTCGGATGTCACGTGACACTCTCCTCGCTCAGCAAACAGTCCAGGCTGGGAGCAGGGCAGGAAGTTGAAGCTGGCAACAGCCCACGACTGCAAAGGGGAAAATAAGTGGTGGTAACTCAAAATGAAAGAGAGAAGCTTGACATTTTTCTATTACCAAACCAGGCAATTATAACATTAAATGTGAAATCTGAGGCACTGTAAATTTCCTAATATGGTATCGGTACTGAGCTTCTAAAATGATGTATTCTCATCTTTCAACAAATCAAAGAACATGCCAGAACCTCAAGGAAACATTTCCATTTTAAAAACAAATAAACGACATGCATCCACATTCTATTAATAGTGTTGTCTTGCCCTAAACACCCAAGTCCTTAGACAAAATCCCACTGTAGTTTACACAAATCTTAATATTATTGAAAAGTCCCATCCAAAATCAACTGGATATGTGTAGGTCCACTGGGTGGGACTGAGGGAAAAGTAATGGAACCCTTTCTGGTTTTTTCCTTACTGGAGACTGAATGTAATGTTTCTCACACCTCAGAACTCTGCCAACAGGTTCCCCAGCTGCAGAAGCACTTCTTAAGAGATGAAGGTTGGCAACACACACATAGGTACAAGCCAACTCCACAAAATTGAGAGGAGCTAGGAGACAGTATGTAAGCTTCAAACAGAAAAGCCAATAGAAAGCCAACAGAATGTGCATGGCAGATAAATGATGTCAACTGCCAACCACACACCCCTGTCCCTGACACCAGGAAAGGGTGTGGGGAAAGCCAACCTGCTGTGCTGTGCAGTGAGTCTGATGCTTCGGGTAAACATTACAGAGAACACAGATTCTGACCTCCAAGTGCTTCTATCTTTAAGGAGTTAGAGAGCAGCATAAAAATTCAAATAAAATAAAAAAAAAAAAAGACATATTGAAGAAAAAAAATCATTCATTCAAACCTAAAAAGATTTACCATGAAGATGGCCAAGCCAATCCCAAAGCCTTTGTGTTATAAGCCCTGAATCATGAACTCCAGGATGGCTCCACAGAGGTAACAGAAGACCCTGTTTGATCCAGTCACATCCCCACACATTTGGACTGTTTGCTGAACAAGGAAATTCATGTGACATCTGAAATGAGAATCCTACTAACTTCTGACACACTGATTTATTCTTTCGTAAAACCACACATGCAAGACACTAAGTGAAATATAATTAGAAAGAAAATGTAATATAACCACAGGGTCTCCCTTCTAAGCTCCAAGTTCAAATCCTGCCCCAGCTATTCTCCATGCTACTTAAACTGATGAAGTGAATTCACATCTGTTTCACAGTGCTTTGTAATGACAAGCACTGCATTGCAGGCTGTCTTCTGGCCTTCCTACAATTCTGAATGCAATGTATTTAACCCAACAATAAACAATAGCAGTTGGTTCTGTTAATAGATGCACTTTAATGAGTGGAGAAACTGTGGCCCAATTTATAATTCCAATTTTAGTGGTCTGACTCCAAAGTGTGGTCTGAAGGTCTAGGATGCCTCACGCCTCATGATCAATGGCTTGTTTTTCAGTGAGATGGACATGAGGCACCCAGTGCGGAGCCTGGCATTTAGCAGGGGCTGAATAATTCATCTCCCGACTCCCACTTCTTCCGGCTCTCTCCACACTGTGAGAGGCTGGAGGCAAGACTCCACACACACAGAAAGGCAGCTGTGTCAATCTGCAAGGGCCGTGAAGCTGCAGGGCAAACTGGAAATCGAGTCTGTCTGTGTCCCCTGAGGCTTGGAACAAAAGCTGGAACTCAGGCAGGATGTTCAGTGGCTCTGCAGACACGGCCTCTGTCTGTTAGACTCTGCGTTCAAGACACAAGGAACTCAGACAGAACCAAGGGAGCTTAGAAGGAACTACGTACGTCTGTGTCAAATGAACACCATACCCACACATGCACACAACACATCACTTAAATCATTCCGACTGCAGAGGAAAATAATCTACTTTTTCCAGAGGCTTCCACTGCCTAGAAATTGGCAGAGTTCCTGCACCAGGCTGCAGCTTGCTTTCAGACAGTCCAGAGACTGCTGGGAGCTGTAAGACAAAGTCTCTTTTGAAAATTATTAAGAACAAATTAGGCTCAGGGGCCCGGGGGAGCTGTGTTGTAAAACATGAGAAAATTTTGTTTTCCATCTCTTTGGTTGCATTTCCATGAACTAATGACATTAAAAGGGGAGCCGGGGACTATTTTTGTTATCTTGGTTGAAATCTAAAATATCACCGAGGAAAGTGCAAATGTTATTAATTACGTGATTTCATTAGTAAGGCAAGTGCTGACTTGCGCAAAATAGGGGACTTAGTATCAGTGGGTTTTCCCCATGCACAGATTAGTACCTGTTACTTCGAAGTTGTCACACATTATACCAAGTTGGAATGCTAGCTAGCATACTATCATTTATTCCCTAACTAATAAAAACCCTACTTTTTTCCCTAAACTAAGAACATTATTTTATTACCTGAAAACATATTGCTGCAATTGAGTCTCTGATTGTCATTCCAACCCCAAGAACTCACTAACATGGTGTAAAAGTCATTTAACAAGTAAAGCTGAACTCCGATCTCAGCCTGCCAAATCTCACAAAACTCCGGGATTTTGATCCATGTCATGGAGAAAACCAACAGCTCTATGCTGCCGTTGTGCATAGCCTGATGTTTCTGCTTTATAAATGCATTACTCGCATGACATAGTGCAGAGACTCGCAAAGAGGCCAGGTGCACACACCATGAATCCAGTTCTTCGTATGTGTTCATTGCTTTTTAGCACAACTGAGAGAGGTAAGAGAAGGAGACCTCTTCATAAAAAGTTCATTAGAAATGGCAGTTTGCTAGCAGAGAGACAAAACTCGCAGATCCCCAACATGTTCAACCATGCAGTCTCCAGGCATAAACTCTGCCTATTGATATTACATGGGAGTCACAATCAGGCTTGTGGCTCAGCCCAGGGGACATAAAGAGGGAATGCAGGATGCAGAAGGAAGTGCAGCTTGCATAGAAGCAGGGCAAGGAATTTTTTCAGGCTGCGTGGACATGGAGGAAGCCGTTCTCTCTGCTTACTGCAAAAGCCATGGCCTCTGGCCTGGGAAGGTTTGTCATCATCTCTTTAGCCAACTGCAGAGCCCTTAAAATGAGAGGGAGTAAGCTAGTAAAACACATGCCCACCCTGCTTCCAGTCATCAGATGTGAGCCTCAGAAAAGAGCTTCAAATAGCAAGCTGGAAAAGGACAATAGCACCCACCTCCAGACAGTGAGAAATCGCATTAGCCTCAGGATGGAGGCCACCCATGCTCAGGGTAGATAAGTGGGAACAGTCTCTGTGTGGCCAATGGAAGACCTGCAGCTCCAGCTGCTCACAGAAGCACTGGGTGGCCTCTCTTCCAGAGGTTCCAAATGGTTTCAGGGCTAAAGCCACTGCTGCTGGGTGGTACTCTTAAATGGAGAGAATGGAGGGAAGAGCTCAGGAGGTTGGGGGCGGGGGCCATTGCCATTCCCAACTTCCATCTAGGTGTTACCATTCTCAGGCTTTAGGAAATCACCCAGAGGTCTCAGCGATGACTCCAGGAAAGCAGCTGAGCCTGCCTACTCACCATCGCATAGTAGGAAGAGCCTGGGCCAGTCAATTACAAAGCTGCAGAGACTCCCTCCCTGTTCCTAGGCTTCTGGGAGCAAGAGCACAATTCTCGCCACTTGGTGAAAGAGGGAGAACCATTCCAAACTCGGTCAGAAGAGAGAAGCCTTGCCCACACTCCACAAAGCCCCTGCAAGCACTCCCTATAAAAGACCCGTGACTTAAAACTCCACCAGCAACATGAATTTGTAAATCTTTATTAATTGATTTCTAAGTGAATTTTTAAAAGAATCTTAGCAATGGGGTGGCAGGAGGTGTATGTGACTGAATCTGCTCTCCCTCGGGACGCCATCCTTAGCAAAGAATTGCCCAAAGGAAATGTTCATGTACCCAACAGTATCTGACATCCATGTGCACAGTGTTTCTTCCATTTGCTTGCTTGTGTGACTGGGGTAGGGGGATGGGGGTACATACATACACACACACACACATATTTCAAAATATTTCAGATGGCATCTTTTAATGTTTTCTTGTCTGCAAATAATACATACATAGGATGCTGGACGTATAAGAAAGCTCTGGATTATCAGATATGCCATAAGGCTGAGCTTCATATATCCTTGCATAGAGTGCTCAGAACCAAGTAACCCTTCATCTGATTGAACCTGACATTATGTTATTTTTAAGAACATACATTTTCATTTTTATATGCAAATACATATAAAAGACATACTTATAAGTATATGAACAATAAGTGAGGAAGCTCAGGGGGAACACAGTAGATAGAAAAATTAGCATTGAAGGACCTCAGAGATGGCTCAGCAGGTACAGGTGCATGCCAACAATCCTGGTGACCTAAGCTTGATTTCTGGGACCTACATGTTGTAAGTGGAAAACTGACTCCTACAAATTATCTTGTGACTTCCAAATGGGAGTTGGGGCATGCATATATATGCATGTAGGTGCACATACACACAATAAATAAAATGTAATAAAAATTTTAGTGAAAACAAAAATAAGCAGCACTGGGTGCAGCAATAAAAATTCATGCAAACCCAAAATGGACAGAGGTGTTAAAATTAAGTTTAAGTCATCTGACATCAAGATCTCAGGCATGGGGGTTGAAAGGCTCGGCTTGCCTTGATTTTCTGTGGAACCTTCATCAGGTCGGGCTTTGCCTCTGCTGTAACATCTGCAAAATGGAGATAACACTTCCTGTTACCTACCTCAGAGAGCCCTGAGAAGATTAGATACTGAAAGAAAATCCTCAAAGCCCTCTGAGTTTCTCATAAATATGAGACATGCAATGTAATAAAATACCAGCTCTCTCTACAAGAGTCTGAAAGACTTGCAGCTGCAGAAACAGGAAACACATGCCAGCCAGCTATGCAACAGGGCATATCCCTGGAGGCTCAGGCTGGCCATCATGGAGAGCCAGGCCACTCTGTCCCTAGCTCCTAGGGACTATATGGGGAAGAAAACTCGGAAATTCACATCTATTTGAGACAAAACAAAACACCCAGGGTAAAAAAGGGGGGGGGGCAAGAAAAACAGTCCTGTTTCAACATACTACCCCGAATCTTTAGAGATGAAATTCCTAACTCTTGCTTAACTCTAGATGGACAAGGAGACAAGTGGAAATGTGGTGTCGTCCTGATAGCACTTCTGGCTTAGAAAAGTTTCTTAGGGAGAAGTTAGTGCTCTGAGGGTGACGGTGAGGGTAGCAGTAACACTTACTTTCACCTGCTTGCTACTACCAAAGGAGAAGCAATGCAAGGAAAAGCAGGATTATGGTGGGCATGGTGAGTTGCAGGGATCCAGCCCATCACTGTGCCCTGGAGGAGGGGAAGAGTGAGGCAGTTGGGTACATCCCCTCAGCTGGCTGAGGGAATTAGAAGGAGAGAAAAACAGACAGACAAGAGTGGGGGAGAGGGAGGGCCTGCCTGTCCCTCCTAAGATACTCCACTACCACCCACTCCCTCCATAGAGGCTTCCCCTCCTAAAGGTCCCACATCCTCCATCAGCTTGGGCCAAGTCTTTAAACACATGAGCCTGGGGAGGAGAAGCATATTGTAGCCAAGCCACAACAAAGGAGGAAGGGTGACCACACACCCCCAACACACACACACACACACACACACACACACACACACACACACACACTCAGACAGAGAGAGAGAGAGAGCATAAAGTATAGAAGACATTTCCATTTAATCAATCTATATTGGAAACAAACACTATGGTTACCATATTCAGCTTACCTGCAGGTCCATAAAGAAATTAGAATGAAGATGTTAAATATACATATATCTTAAGATATTCAGAATTATTTGAAACCTAACATTTTGATCAATTAATTAAGAACATGATAGATTAGCACTACAGAAAAAAAAATTATTAGGAACTACGTGTCAAGCTAAGATAAGAACAATAAATAATGTCCAAGTCCTTGCTCTCATTAAACTCAGAGCCTAGTGAAGGTTCAGACAAACTAAAATATTAATACAATCTGGTAGGATTTTGAGACAAGTATAAAAAGAAAGCTGGGGGTGAGCAGGGGAGATTAGTTTTCACTCTGCCTAGAAAGGGAGTAGGGCTAAAGAAAAACATCAGAGCATCTGAAGCTTGCCAAGTAACAGCATTTCACCAGTACACAAAGAAAAGGCAGGTCCACATGCCATCATATATGTAGTTTTAGGAAAGACCTAGTTAAATGAAACAGTACAGCCCGCTGGGGAGGCCTTCAATGCAAGGCCCTTGTAGGAAACTGAATACCACATGATGAGAATTTTTTGAAAGGAGATTGAAACATCACACACACACACACACACACACACACACACACACACACACACAGTGTAATATAAATAGAGATCACTGGTAATTCTGGGGCAGTTCCTCAGCTTACAATGCCATGTTTTGCCCTCTTAAGTGAGTCTTTCTGCCACTCCTAGAAGTCATGGCCATTGCTGAGTCCAGAGTGGGTATGGCTTGCCCTTTGACTTCCCTAGCTCCATTCCTACTGCATTTCTGACCTCTACAGAATGGCCTTCACAACTCGCTCCCCACCAATCTGATGCTTGTCTCAAGCCAGGGCCCACTCTCCCCTCTCCTCACCCTGCTACCTGTACCAGTTTTCTCCATGAACACAGAGATCAGAAAACAATTTGCAAAACCTCTATTCCCTCCTTCCACCATGTTGGTCCTAACTCAATAGAGTCAGGGTGGACAGCAAAGATTTTATCAGAGTATCCACCTCTCCACTGAATGTGGCTTTCTGGCAAAGTCTTTGTGGGTGTGATTTATGTAGCCATCTCGAGATAGGAAGATAGTTCTGAGTTATACCATGAGAACACTTTTTTAAGAGGGAAGAAGCAGGGGATCAAACTAAACACAGGCAAGGTGACCAAATAGGAGCAAGAATTTGAAATGATTCAGCAACAAACTAAGCACTGTCAGTTTCCAGTGGGGTCTGAAAGATGGGAAAAGAGGTCTTGCCTAGACAACTTGCAGTGCCTCAGCATCATTAGCTTGGTCTTGAATCAAATCTATATTAATTTGTTAGATAGCTATAAAAATTAACATGCAAAATAAGCAAAGATTCATCTCCTAAGAGATCTTTGGGCCACCATTAACAAGCACCAGTCTTGGTCAACTGGAAAAATGATCCAATTGTCAAGACATTGAAGCTCAAGTTGAGGCCAAACAACAGCCACTCAGATCTGAGAAATAAGAAGTCAACCTCCAGTAACATTAACACAAAATGGACAGGAGAGTGCTCAACTATGGATGGAGTAGAACAACACAGAAAAGACCTGGGTCCGAGTATCAGTGAGAACAAAAAAGACACACAAAAGGTCATGATGGACCCCGAGATCACTGGTATAGACCAGTTACTGAACTTAGACTGCTCAGTAGATAGGAGAAGAAGTCGTGAGGGAGGTGGAAAATATTTAAATGGGTCCATCTCCACAGAGCTAGCTCAAGATCTAGGGCCAGGGTTAGATCATTAAATTAGAGACACCAAGGAGCACAGGCGTGGGAATATTCTAGAAAGAAAGCACACAGGTTATAACAAAGCACACAGGTTATGAAATGCTAAGAAAGGCGGGCGCATGCTTTCAGACAACAAGTGAACAAACATAATTAGACCCATTTCACAAGGATGGAAAATAAAGAGTACCAATCACAGAAGACTAGCCAGACAACCGAGAACAAAACAGCAAAGAGAATCTGATAAAAGGTGAACGTAAAAATGAAACATGGAGATGGACTGGAGAAGGCTTTGGAGGATGGGGTAATTTGGGGCTAGGGAAGGACAACTGATCCGATTTGGTCTAGGAGATACCTAATTTGAACGGTCTTTGAAATACTCAGCTCAAATGGAAGGGTCCAGTAGAACACACAGAAAGAGTTTGTCTCTTGCTATGCTGATTGTGTGCAGACTGGAGTGACAGCTACAGTATGTTGGAACTGAAATCCTACAGTGTCATGAATGTTACAATGTTAAACAGCTCATCAACTATGAATTCTCTCGTCATCCTCCTTCTGATTCATCACTATGAAAAGGACCTGAAATTTTAATAGCCTCAAAGCACAATATTTAAGCTGTATTTAAATTACACTTAACCACCCACATACAAGAAAAACTTTTCATCTTCTCCAGCTTCAAACAAATGCCCTAGAAATTCCTAAGCTGTATCTCAGATGGTGGAATACTTGCCCAACATGCACAAAGGCCTGGCTTGAACCTCATCCCTGCATAAACTGTACATGGATAAGCATGCAATCACAGCACTTGGGAGCTGAAGGGAGGAGTCAGCAGTTCAAAGTCATCCTCAGCTAGCAAGCTAAAGGCCAGCCTGGGAACATGAGAACCTATCTGTCAAAGCAATAAAATAAGTGTATTTTTAGGGAGAAAAGAAAGAAAGAAAGAAAGAAGGAAGGAAGGAAGGAAGGAAGGAAGGAAGGAAGGAAGGAAGGAAGGAAGATAGATAGATTGATTCAGGAGTCAGGTGAATCTTACCACTAAGCATGTTCCTCCTCCTCCTCCTCCTCCTCCTCCTCCTCCTCCTCCTCCTCCTC
>JADRCH010000156.1:4326173-4389037 GCA_019843965.1 Rhynchomys soricoides | reverse complement strand
TCCTCCTCCTCCTCCTCCTCCTCCTCCTCCTCCTCCTCCTCCTCCTCCTCCTATTCTTCTTCCTTTTCCAGTTAGGTTTGAGGAAATCCATGGTGATAAGACAATGAAATCAACCACCTATGGACTGAAGACAGGTGACAAGATGTTCAGTTGTGACCTCAGGAAATGACTTGGTTGTGAAGAAAGCATCACAGTTACAACCTACAAAGGACACTAAGTTATATGTGACTAGGGAAGCAAGTATAGATTTCTAAAGGAGAAAATAAAAGCAGTGTTCATAAGCCTGGATCACTCAGATTTGAGAATCAGAGAAAAATAAAGACACATTTATCAAGGAAACAAGATGTGCTAATCATGTTGGAAAGACTCATTCAGACCTGATAACAATCTTGTCAATCATGTCAACTTGACTGGATTTAGAGTCATCTCTAGACTTGCCTGATGGTTGCATTTTTAGAGGAGTTAAATGAGCAGGAATAATTTGGCCTCAGCCTTCCAAAGGATTTTCGGGGTGTGGGGGGTGGGGGTGGATTGTGCCCTCAGGGAGTTATAAAATGCACATGTGAAATGAGAGACAGAGAGGACAGTGTTATGAGTCTTTCACTCGACATGTAAGGAACAGGGAGATGGAAATGCTTGAGTTGAGGGTTACAGACTAGGAGATATCTAAGCAAAACATGAAGGCGATTCCAAAGGATAAAAGAAAATAAGGACACATGGGGTGTAATAGAAGGAAGGTGGAAAAGGTGAAGAAAGCAGGAAAGAACAGGGAAGAATGAGAGAAATGAAGGGAAACGGGAAGGGAAGAAGAGAAAGAAGAGATGGGAAAAGAATGAACTAAAGACTGGTTAATTTGGTAGATGACTCTCCCGAAGACCTTTCAACTTGAGGCAAGAATGGCCCAGGCACAACATCTCTTGGGAGGCTGAGGTCATGGGTGAGCAGTGAGAAGTCCTTTATCCAGACAAAGTAGTCAGTAAACTGGTAAGCCTGGAGAACTCATTTAGAGAAAGAATTCAAGGCTAGGGGCTAAGGACATTTGGGGATTTCTTGACCATACATCATAGCTTTTGATTTTAGTGACATACTATCAGAAAATTTTCCAAATGAAGAAATTGGATATACTTCAGAGATGAGATGAGATTTATATGGGAGTGATAGTTCTTAACCTAATCCAAAGACAAATATTCAGCTACCAAAAGTCATCTAAACATATCCAACTGTTCATTACAAGGTCACTTGTGGCAGTAAATAGTTCTGTAGAATTTGACTATGTACGTAAGTTATGGTTTAAAAAATCAGCTAGTTTTGGGCATTATGTCCAAAGAAATAAAGGGGGAAATGAAGGAAAAAAGGAAGGAAGGAAGGAAGAAAAAAAGGAAGGAAGGAAGGAAAAAAAAAAAAGAAAGAAAAGGGAAGGAAAGATAAAAGTCCTCAATGAGTCTGTAAACTCTGAGATTTATGCCTCTCACTAACAACTATAATAAAAGAGATATCATCCATGCTCATAGTAGGACCAGAATCACATACATTGCAAGTCTTCATGTCAAAGATCCTTACAAGATTTCTGAAGCTAAGAAAGTAAACCAAGTGATTTCTTTGGTGGCCTTAAAGCTTCTAGTAAATAATACAGAGCCAGAGGCATCTCTAAGACCACAAAGATAGACCAACTGGAGCTTGGCAGTAATTGATGTTAAATGATATGGATTCTGAAAACATCTATAAATTGGATCCTATATGCCAATTGATATGTCTCAATGACTAGGTTGAAAACAAAAGATTACAGTGCTGCCCTTATTTCTTATACTATTCTCCAGGCAATTGATCAAAATCACAGAAGAAAACTGAAATTTCTTTTTTAAAAAATTATAACCCAAAAATAAAGGTTTAATGCTCTTCACAAATTTATGAGGTAGTAATCACTTCAATGTTTTATATATATTAAATACCTAGTCCTGTTTTAAGCTCTTAAATGCACACACACACAAACACATACCAGTCAATATCATCACAGATTTTATCTTACAAAAACATAAAGCAAGGCTAACTTAAGTCATCTAAGGTTACACTCTCAGAGCATGGCAGAGCCAGGATCTGGATCCAAGCAGGATGACTACAGTGTCTCACACACAATCTCCTACTATCTATATTGGTTTTCATACACATGTTCCAACACACCACTTATTTTTTAAAGTAAACTATTGTTAAAGACAGTAAACACTGTCTATGACATAAGTGTTTTTTGATTATTTTGAAAATCTCCAAGAGGACCAAACATAAACAAACCCAAAGAGAACGGCAACACACATGACTTTCTAAGGATAGCTTAAAGAGAGATTCCATGTTGATATAAAGAAATCTTGACCATGTAGGGTGACCAAGGAAAGAGAATGAGTATACTAAAAGAAAGGCTAGGGAAAGCTACTCCTGAATAACTTAGTTTTTAAAATGATTCTCCTGAAACACATGACTATCTACTTAAAATGTAGGCTAACATAATTATTTCTATAAATTTGGGATTTAAATCAGAGTTCAAGATCTTAATTTTTTCTCCCATTTCCCTAATTTTGCTCTAAATCTGGTTCAGGGAAATAGAGGAAAAATCTGGCACATGGTCTTGGCAAATATGACCATTTTAAAAGACATTTTGATGTTTTACAGTTTACAGGTTTAACAACTGAGTAGACTGTTGAGGACTTCCCCTCCCAATGGCCATCATAGCTCCTTCCACTACTATGAGAGCAAAGCAGTAAGAAGAAAGTTTCCTGTAAGTAATCCATGTCCTATGACTAATGTGTGTGATGTCTTCAGCAATTTGGTCGTACCTTCGAGTTTTGGTGGACAACCAAGAACAAAAGGTAATAGGCTGCACTGTTTTAAGAGAAATCTAGGACACCTATGAGCAACAAACTGAGAGGAGACATCCCACACCAGCACTGAGCTTTTTACATGGCAACCTATGACTTTCTGAGATGATCATAATGACCTAAATAGAATAACTCAAATTAAACTTTTTTATATGAATGTAAATATCCCAATTTGCTTTAAACATCCTTAGGGTTATGTATTCTTCCTCCAATATCTACTTTGTCATCCCTTGCCCCATATAAAAGGCATAGCAATGTATGTATACAGGTGTGATAGTGGCATAAATACTATGGGGGTAACCAACTACCTTCTGATTTGAATTTAAGCCCCATTCTATACACATACCTGATACTGTAAATCTGGTCAACAACTCATAGGTGAGGAGGTCATAAGCCCCAGGGATAAACCCACTGTTTTTCTAAATGGACCTAGCACCAAGCTACCCTCTAAATTTGCATCTTTCTCTCTACACATAAGTTAGCGCAGCCCTAGGACCACATCAGAGAAATTTTTTTGTGTAGTAGATTATGCTTCAGAAACTTGTAACAGGTCAAAGTGCAGAGAATAAGTGACTGTAAAATGACAGCTACAAATGGAGCTTGTATATCACATCATCTCCCCAAGAGTGAGAAAGCATCAAGGAAGAAGGGACAGACGATTTTAGGAGGCAGACTTGGGACGAACCTGAACAAAATGTTGTATTCTGGACATGTTAGGACCCTTGTACCACTGAATTAATAGTAGCTGTGTTTTCTTGCACAAGATCAAGTCAGACAACATTCTAACATAGAGTAGCAAGTGGTTCATGACCCCCTACACCTACCCATGGAACTGGGGACAGTTGATACTTTCTAGAGGAGAGAATATCAGTATTTTAAGGGTAGGTTTACCATGTTCCAGTGGATGACCCCATACCCAAAAGTATATGGACAGTACAAATTGGAGTTGATAGGTTATTAAATTTAAAACAAAAGAGGACACAAGGTTGGGTGACTAGAAAGATAGAGGTGGATCTGGGGAAAACTAAGGGGAGTAGTAGGAGTAAACATGATATAAAATTATATAATTTCTCAAAGAATAGAAATTTATTATAAATTCTAAACTTCAGCTATCACAGTTGGTCTCTCTCCCAGAATAAATTTTAACCTATGTTTTTAAAGATTTTAACCTATGTTTGTAAAGAATGAAATAGAACTAAGGAATTTATGATTAACAGTCAGTTTATTAACTTAGTAATTCTCCTAGAATTTCTCTAGATCTATTTTTTTCTGTGAGCTAATTTTAACTATGACATATTTCTTTGACTAGCATTTTAAAATGTAAAGAAGAAAGTAGTCTTAAATGTAGACATGGAAAAACAGCGAAGGCAATTGAGCATCTCCTGAAATGGCCATCTTTTCCACCTAATTTCTTTCAAATGTAGTGAGAGAAGAAATAATTCTTAAGTTCAAATGTCCATGGTCCTTTGATGATCTGAAAGTCAACCACACAAAATAGACGGATTAGGCACACCACACGGTTCTACCCAAACAAACTGTCTGAATGGGCTTTTGGGAGCAGGATGCTAGGAACAAAATTCCAAGTCTTATGCACATCTACCCGAGTAGTGGAACCCTCCTGCCACATCACATCCTTATGGGCTATGCCAGGGCCCAGTCAACCTTCCTTCAGTACTGTGGCATGACTGAGAATGTCACAAAAAATGTAGGTGGCTATGGAATGATCTCTCCCTTACCACATACCACTGATAGTAACATTCCTGGAAGAACCAGTATTAAGATAGACAATGCAGGTATACATGTGTTTAAAATCTAAAAATTTTAAAAAGTAAAGGGTGTAGTGGGGTCAAAGGGACACAGGAGTCATGAAGAATGTAATAAGTCTTTATTTTCCTAATTTCAACTCCTAGTTGTGGATTGGGTCCTCCTCCTCCTCCTCCTCCTCCTCCTCCTCCTCCTCCTCCTCCTCCTCGTAGTAGATCTGTGAATTCAACTCTCTTTGTATTGAAATAAGAAGAACCATGTGTGTATTACAAAATAATCCAGCATGTGTTGGTCCTCTGGGCAATGATCATAAATGTCTGACTTGCTTTTTAATGCCATTACCATTGTCAACAGAAATCACAGGCCACTGTATATACTTTTTCATAATTACCTAGTTAGAAAAAGTGATTTAAAAATATTCTTTGTTCTGGGGAAGGGTATTGTATCTTTAGTTTTTTTCCCTTTTATCTAATGTTACAACTATAACAAATCATCCTATTATGTTAATGACCGTTTTAATAAGGTGGGCAATATATTAATATAATATCAATATAATCAACAAGAAAAAAAAAATACCTCAACCCCAGTGAATAAAGAGCAGAGGCCAAGTGCTGTGCTTAGCTTTTTTATTTGTTTCTGTTCTGTTTTGTTAGTTTTTGAGCTCCTATCAACACCTTCGAGATGACATGAGAAATTTAGACTCCTCTATATTTTAAGACTGCACAGACCTAGACCTGAGGAGATCGAAAGCTGGAGGCAGACTCAAGTGAAATAAAAACATCCCTGAAGCCATCCTTTCTTCTTCTTACTATCTTCTTCCAAAATGTTGCTTCCTGCTCCTCCTGCACAACACAGTGTGAGCCTGTACTCTCCACGCTGGGAGCTGTTTGTGTATACCCTGGGATGGAAACAATCCATATTGTAGTATGGGAGATAGCACAGACTGACAGCAGGCATAAATGTGGTACATATACATGCAGGCACATATTCAAACCCATACATGCATCATAAATGATTGTATTTAAATTAAAAACAATAACAAAAAATAATTTAACAGTCTGAGCTGGGAATGCAGCCCAGTTGGTAGAGTGCTTGACCAGCACTTATCACACCCTGAGCTTTGAGCCAACGCACAGCATAAAATTGGGCATGGTAATGGATGCTTGTAATCCCAGCTTATGAAGATAGAGGGAGGAAGATCAAAAAGTCAAGGACATCTTTAGTTAAACAATGACTTCAAGGACAGTCTAGGCTACAATTTTAGACGGTTTTATCCCTTAACCTTTAAAAGTCTCCCCCTTCCAGTGAGACTTCCACATAACTACATATTTTCTGTCCCTTAAATATGTATTCCACATAAAACCATGGCAGCAAGGGAGCAGAGAGCATCATAGAACCCCACTCAGAGATTCTGTCTAAAATCCATTCCCTTCTTTCCCTGCTCCCATCTGTAAGTAATGCTGGCAGGTGCTGGAGTATACAGGAAGGGGGGTTAACTAAGATGGGGGCTTCTATCCATCATGGGATGAAACTGTGCATCTGCTTTAGAATTATCCTCATCCCTAGGAGCAACCTCTTTCTTATGTTTTGTAAGTAAATACAAACAACAAACAAACAAACAAACACAACAGGCTTGTGTAGGGACTCATCTACTATCTGTCAAGTAGCAACTTGAGAAACTATGGGCTATGACCTCAGAAGGGATTAAATGACTAAATTTGAGAATTATAACAAGTCTGGTAACTGTAAGTGTTCTGAATATGCACCATCCAAAAATGAATCCAGAATCCAAGATGTTTCTAGTAATGTGGTGTATCACATGACTTCACTGCAGTCTCTGCTCTGAATACACAAAACATATTCACTCTGGATTGTGCATACCACACAAAACAAAAGCTGCCCGAAACACCTCAGCCCAGATTCCAAATATGGTTCTTATCTTTTAAGAAGCACCCAATGACAATGACACTTCACAAGCAATACATGGCAGCCACTATAGAGAATAGCTTCCTGCGGAGGAAACAAGAAAACGTAGTAGCATCCAATACTAGTGAGAAATCACAGGTAACTGAAAGTGCACACATCCCAACAGAATTCTGGACCTAAAAGTAACTATACACCAAGAGTACTATACACCTAAACAGAATACGAAACAACTTACCAGCAAGATGTCTAACAAAATGCTTAGATTTGATACCTGGCTAGAATGCAATATAAATGAACAGAGCAGCATTTAAAATACTCAGAATTGAGATTACTATGTGATATGTGTTGCAGTGTTCTTAGTAGTTGGGTGTGCCAAAAACTAGACTTTCTGGATGAAAAGAATGACCAACGTGCATCCACTGCACAATGGCCAAGATGCTATTAAAGCAGTTAGCTGCACAATTCCAAAATTATAATAACCATTCAGGGATACAGTTCCAGGACCATCCAAATGTGTTCTTGCAAAACACTTGAGAAAACTCTTGAACAAGTTGCATAGGTTCAAATGCTGGCTCTGCTTCTATGAGGGATGTGCCTTTTTCCTAGCCAAGGTCTTATCTAGGGCTAAGTTTCCTCATTTGACAAGTGAGGATAAAGTAACTGCTATTCGAGTTGGAATGGTGAAAAGCTGGCAACTAATACCCAGCAAGGTCTTTCAACACAGCTGAAAGACCAGAAAGCCTGGGTCCTTAGCAATGCTGCTGCATCCCTGGGATCTAAGTAAGAGATGCATGCTTGCTGCAATACAGCTAATGCAACACTGCTGTGGCTGCAACACTAAATTTCTCCACTGTTCTCTCTTTAATGCCACTACTCTGGGCATTGCATAGATTTCTCATTGAAAGAATACTGAGAAGATTTATGGGCTAGCTCATTAAAAGTAAAAATTATCAGACCCTAAGTCCCCTCTGTCTCCTATGGGGAAGTGAAATGACAACGTTAGACAGGCAATAACTATAGCTGGAAAATCTAGTAAAAAAATCTAATTTTTGATTTTCATATTGACATGACTGTGGAGTCAGGGGCAGGTGCCATGCTGTCATTTTACTCTCAGAGATTCTCCGTATTTTAATCTGCATGTGCTTTTAACAGTCTGATAGCAAGGTGACTCTAGAGTCACTCTGAACATGAAATACATTATGGCTTTCTCTATTTCCCAGGACAAAACAGAAAGAAGCCACATAATAAACCTAAATTTTAAAATCATTAATTCACACTTTATAGAAAAGAAAGAAAAAAAAAAAAGACAGACGGAATACACTTAATCTTATTACACACTTTAAAATCATCTCTTAAAAAATACATTCAAAAAAGTTATTTTGTTGTCAAATAAATGTAAATTAATTCAACAAAAGGTGTCATTTAAGAAAAGATTTGAGACGCAGGCCTACTTTCTGCTATCCCTTATCATGTGTTCCTTTCAATATCTTTCTAAATCTTTAAGATTCATACTCAGTATCCCTATATTGCATGTTTTTGTGTGTCCTCTAAACTTTCTGTTATCGTTTTCCTTAGGCAAATATAATCTGGTGGTAGCTAATTCAACATGCTAACATTCAGGGCTTTTAATCACTTAGTGAAGAAAAAGAAAACAACGACAAAAGTCACCACACCCTCATCTGCCTTGGTCCTTTAGGAAGACTTGGGATTTTGCTGATTGATGATAATGTAAGATTGAAGTGACAGTGTGAAGTGCAAACTTAGTCCAGCTTCTAGTCAGCGTGCTGTCCATGGGAGCCTTGCTCCCTTCCTCAGTGATGCTACAGGCCTAAATGTCCGTATCTGTGTTCTCCTCCACAGCAATGGGAGAAAATTTTGTGCCCACCCCCTTGTATACCTTCTCCCGTCTCTAGATTACTAATAACTATGTAGCACAATGTATGGCCTATGTAGGCCGTTGTCATACTGTCACCCTTAAGGAACAATGACAGAAAAAAGAAGTGTTCGCAAATTCACCACAGACATAATTTTTCTCTGCATTTTTGACCTGCTGGTTGAACATGCAGATGTGTAAGCTGTGAATATGGACACCTAAGTTTATCATGTTTTCAAAATTCATGCACATATGAGTAGGAATAAGCTGCTTAAGTATGGAATGCCTATACTGCTATAAAGCAGAATTTATACAAAAAAAAAAATTCTCTAAAGGCTACAGGGCTGACACAACTCATACTACTGAATGGAACAGGGGTTTGGGGGAGGGGAGTCCTGCAACTGATCAGTCCATGGCAGAGTTAATACGGCACAAATGCAGGGCTAGGATTCGCTGTTAACTAAGCCTGCTTGCACACATATCAGAAAATGACGATGGCTACACGTCTTTCTGGCTTGATTAACACACTCATTCACAAGCCAATCATTAGCCAAGAGCAAAGACTGTGACATGGAGAAAAGCAGAAATGTGAACACAGGGGCTGAAGTTTCATTCGTTGCATGGACATGGTTATGAAGTTGTCTTTGTAGCAATTGAGAATGTGTTTGAAAGCAAGAAGCTGACGTGTTCTGGTAGACAAGTGCTTAGATGTTCTGCAGGGAGAAGTAGCATGCCCAAGGCACACTCCCCACACATGCATGCACCCTCTCCTGGCACACCAGCTAGTACCACCAGAAGCTATACAGCATGCCCATCCCTCCTGGCGAACCACATCTTACCTTCCACAAACATCCATCACTTAAATGGAAATTCCTGGAAACATCCACAGAATCATTTATTCAAAGACCGAGTTTCTAGTTATAAAATCCTAGGTTCTATGGAAAACATGGAAGAAGAAAAACAAGAGACAGAGAAAGGGTGAGGAGAAACCCAGCAACTTGGCAGGACAGGACAGGGGTGGGAATAGGGGATGGAGAATGAGGTAACCCAAGCAGAGCTCTCTGAGAGATTCCCTAACTCCAACTGCTCAGTGAGGAAGTGGGCACTCCGCATAGTTTACATTTCTCATGCAGTAGCAATTTGGGAATGAATGCCATCTTCACAGCAAATAAATACTTACAGATGCTCTAAGTCAGAGTACAAAGAGAAATATGCATGCATATGCCCACATACAAGGTCTGGGTAACACATAGAGCCTCAGATCAGGTCAGGACAAAAGCTTGACTCTGAAGCAGTAACTCTTCTCTATTCTTTCTCTCCCTGCCTCTGGGGAGAAGCCCACACGAGGTACTGAAGGATACCTGGAATAACAACTGTGTCTTCTATTATCTGTCACTGCTGCTGCCCAGTCCCCAAAGGCAGCAGTATCTGTTGGAGCTGGAGGCAGAGGAGAGATAAGTCTGGCCCTGGGAGGATACTCACAATTGCACTCCAAATGTTTTAACCTCAGGCCAACATGAAACAGCCATATTCCAACAAATTTGACTCGCCCCTGCTTCTGGACATCTACAGTAGAAGATTGATTCATCCACTCTATCCCTTTCGAGAAAACTAAACTGCAACAAAATAAACATAATAAATGACAGCCCTGGCAATAGTTAGCAGCTTGCACTATTGTGCCAGGCACAAGGGACACAAATTCCAGACAGGGTTTTCTTTTCTTCAAACTTCACAATGAGGTATAGAGTATCACAGAAGTGATAGCAGTGTCTACCGCATTTTAAATATTTACACACAGTCACTCCTATGTGTTTAAACATTAAAGTGGGAATCCTGAAAATGTCATCAGCATGCTTTGACATAAAGACTCACTATGGCATTACCCATTTATTCATTTGCAACTAACTTATAAAATATTAAATACAAAAATCATTACTCTGACACAGTTAAGAATCAAAAAATCTTTTAAAATGCTCTGTCAGAAACTAAAGAGATGCCTCAGTTAAATGCACTGGCAAATCTTGCAGAGGATCAGGGGTAGCATGGGGGGCGGGTTGGGGAGGGGGAGGTTCTATTCCCAAGAGCCACACAGAGGAACCAAACTATCTGCAACTCCTATTCCAGGGTCCCAATGTCCTCTTCAGACCTGACAAGCACAAGGTGTGGTACACAGATATATGCAAGCAAAACACCATACACATAAAATTAATAAAATAAAATATTTTTCAGGACTGGGCAAATGAACACTAGGTATAGCGGGAGCTTTACAAGCACTGAATCCAAGTTTAATCCACAGCACCCTTGTTAAGATAGTGAGGTAGGTAGGTAGGTACATACATACATCTACATACATACACACACATACATATACACACACATACATACATACACACACATACACACACATATATACATATACACACACATGCATACATACACACACATACATACACACACATACATATACACACACATACATACACACACATACATATACACACACATACATACATATACACACACATACATAACACACACATACATATACACACACATACATACATACACACACATACATACATACACACATACATATACACACACATACATACATACACATACATACATACATATACACACACATACATACATACACACACATACACACATACACACACATACACATACATGAAACACTGTGTATAATGGTAAGTATTTGTACTCCTAATGCTGGGGAGGCAGAGATGGGCAGAGCAGCCAACAGTAAAGCCATTGAGGATAACACCCAAGGTTGTCTTCCAGCCCTACATGCACACAAAGACCTGGATACAGACAGACATGCTCATTCAGAGAGAGAGAGAGAGAGAGAGAGAGAGAGAGATATTTACTTTTTTTTTTTTTTTTTTTGGTTGTTATTTTGGTTTTTTCAAAACAGTGTTTCTCTGTGTAGCGCTGGCTATCCTGGAACTCTCTCTATAGACCAAGCTTACCTCAAACTCATAGAGATCTGCCTGCCACTGCCTCTCGAGTAGAGATTAAAGCTATGCACCACCACTGCGTGGCTGTTTTGCATGATTTTAATGCCTACTGAATCATAGAGACTGATTTAGTGTCTCAAGCATACACTCTTACATTTAGAATTAAAATAGAAATAAAGTATTCAACTCCATAGTTTAGCATAGCTACACTCACTGTAGTTAAGTTGATTCAAAGTATTGGTTTGCTAGGACTGGCTGCTATTGCCATGATAAAATGCCATGACCAAAGCAACATGGGGAGAAAGGGGTTTATTTAGTTCATCTTATAAATCCCAGGTCATGTTTCCATTATCCAAGGAAGTAAGTGCAGGAACTCAAGGCAGGAACCTAGAGGCAGGAGATGATGCAGTGATTACAGTGCAGTACTGTGTACTAGTTTCCTCCTTGTTGTTTACTTATCCTGCTTTAAAATGTAGCTCACCACCATCTGCCAAAGGTGGAACCACTCATAGTGAGCAGGACCCATATCAATCCTTAGTTAAGAAAATGCCTCACACTCAACTTACTTGCCCACAAGCCAACCTAGTGAGATTCTTTTATATACTGGGGTTTCTTCTTCCCAAGTGACTGTAGGTTGTGAAACTGACAAGCAACTAGAAAAGGCTGCTATCAAAGGACCCATACCAGGTGGCATCAAAGAACAGAAATATGTGGTTCCACAGCCCAGAGAGCTGGATTTCTGGGATTATGGTACAGACCATGTGGGTGTCTTCTGAGGTCTTACTGCTTTGTATAGAGTTATTCCCTAACCGTCTCTACCCATGGTTATCAGTTTACTCACTTAGTCTACAGGTTGGACTTGAAGGACACTCATCATGTTGGAATAAGGCTTCAGAGTAACTTAACTACCTTAGAGGTTTTATGATAACTTAGTCATGCTCACACTGTGATATGCCTAGAATGTGAGACTTACATATACGGATGTTTAGAAGATCACAATTCAATCTAGAACAGTCATCAATGGAACACACTTGTTTGAAGTAAATGCACAGTCACAGAACATCTGTGGCTCAACCCAGACCAGCCCCCTCTCAGGGACAATCATGTATCTAACTTTTATCTTTTGTATCTTTTCTGTTTGTCTGTTCTGAGACCGGGTCTCACATCGCACCTCAGGCTGGCCTAGAACTCCTTTTGTGGCCCAGGTTAGTCTTGAACTCTTAGCAATCTGCTTGTCTCAGCTTCCCAAATGCTGGGATGGCAGGTGTGCATCCATTAATACACCCAGTTTATCTTACATCAGTTGATAATTTTACCAAATATATTTGCATGATTCTAAAGTCTTACTTTTTTCCCTAACAAAAAATTTGAGAATAAATTTCCATCTAAAGAAGAGCTTGGACTTTATCTCCCAGATTTTGATACATTGGGTATACATTATCATTACTTCCAAGTGCATTCTAATTTCCCTTTTGCTTTCTTCTCTGACCTATGGGTTATCTAGAAGTGTGTTGTTTAATTTCTAAATGTTAGGAATTTTCTTCATGGCGTTCTTTTATTAACTTCTAATTTAATTCTGCTATTGTCAGAGAAAATACTGTGTATGATTTCAATTCCATTTAAATTATAGAGACTTGGTTAATGGCTCAGCATATGGTTTTACATTTGGAATTAAAATAATAAAGTTGATAATGACATAATTTAGCCCAGCTATGCTCATGGCGGCTAAGTTGATTCAAGATATCAGTCATTTGCAGTAGTGCCTGAGTGAGGAAAGACAAACTAAAATAAAAATGTTTTTAATTAGGTGAAGGTTAGATGATTTCTCAAAGGAAGATGAATACACAATTTATTTTTAGGAACATGAGCCTGCCTTTCACTCCAAGTGTTGACTGAAGGACAGTGAAATAAATATATTCATATGTTAAGAATCACACCATCTTCTTAAACAAATGCTAATCACTTACTTTACCTCTGGAAACCAAGTGATGGAAGGATCAAGAAAGAAGTTTAAAACTTAGGTTATGGGAAACTGACCAGCAAAAAAGACCATCTAGACACAAGATTTATTATACTAAAGGTTATGTACAATCAAAATATAACCCTTTTTACCCAAACATTTCCTTACACATCATAGGAGAAACAGGCACAAGAACCCACCTTTCTATTCCTAAAATGGACTATAATCTAAAAGTACTGAGAAACTGGAACAAAATAAATACTCAGCACTGACTACCTTATTTTAAGGGAACCATCAAGCTAAGCACATTTCTTGCCAGTGCTATTTAAACACGGGATTCCGAGCTAACCCTCACTGAGATGAGTTTCTAGTCAAGGATTTGACCTACATAATATAATTTGTGTAAATCAAAAGCCACGCAGGATCCTTGAAGGAAGGGCTAAAAAGTGGTTTAAAATTTTTCATCTTGGGGATAAACATGCACTAAAGAGACATAAATTTCCACAAATACTTGGCACCTAACAGCTCAGTAGAGAGGGCATTAAAGGTTTAACTTTTAAACTTCTTTTTCTTTAATCTTTTATTTTACAGTCCAGTCTTTATTCCCCTCCTGGTCCACCCTCTGACTGTTTCACATCTCAGATCTCCTCCCCCATGTCTCCAAGAGGATGACCCCACCCCCCACCCTCACCTCAACAGACCTCCCCACTCCCTGGGGCTTCCAGTCTCTTGAGGGTTAGGTGCATCTTCTCTAAATGAACCCAGACCCCGCAGTCCTCTGCTGTATATGTGCTGGGGTCCTCATGTCAGCTGGTGTACGCTGCCTGGTTGGTGGCTCAGCATCTGGGCAATCTCCAGTGCAGGTTAGTTGAGACTGCTGGTCCTCCTACAGGGTCACCCTCCTCCTCAGCTTCTTCCAGCTTTTCTCTAATTCAACCACAGGGTCACCAGCTTCTGTCTAATGGTTGGGTATAAGTATCGACATCTGACTCTTTCAGCTGCTTGTTGGGTCTTTCAGAGGGCAGCCATGCTAGGCTCCTGTTTGTAAGCACACCATAGCATCAGTAATAGTGTCAGGCCTTAGAGCTTCCCTTGAGCTGGATCCCAATTTGGGCCTGTCACCAGACCTCCTTTCCCTCAGGCTGTTCTCCATTTTTGACCCTGCAGTTCTTTCAGACAGGAACAATTCTGGGTCAGAGTTTTTAACTTTTAAAGGGTGTTTCCATGCGTGTTATGGAAGCTGTATGCTCTGCTTTCAGCCACAATCATCACAAATATTCCAGAGTTAGTAATCACCTTTTTATATAAGACTCCATGGATCCAGCCCTAGGTCTACTGTCCACTGACAACAGGCAAGATGGGAGCAGAGGATGCTTAGATTGATTGTGTTCATACTGGTTCAAACACCGAATCAACAAGGCTTCCCAAATTCCCCTTCCCAAAGATGTTTTGAGGCCAGGTATAGTGGCTCACACCTTCAATCTTAGCACTCAAGAAGCTGAAGCAGTAGGATGGCTGAGAGTCCAAGGCCAATTTGGGCTACACATTTGAGACTCTATTTCTAGCAGCCAAAGATTCTTGGGGGCTTTCTTACAAAATCCCTGAACTCAAGCCAGCAAGCCAACTCATACACCAGATCTGCAACTCTACCTTTTTTAGGCATTATATTATTGTACATTTATTTTACTTTATATTATACATTTCCCACTAAAATGGTTGAAATGCCAAAGCAAACCTTGAGAAACAGAGCACACTCTATCGAAGGCATTTTATGGCATCTGGCGATTGGTGTCATAATCAAAAGATAAAAGTTGCTTAAAGCTCTTTGTCCTGAAAAGGTTTTCTCTTTTTCTTTCTCTTCTGTGGGTAATACTGGGAATCGGACATACTAACATGCTAACACCCTACCACTGACCTGCATATGTTCAGACCTCCAGACAGTAAGTCTTACTGAATGAAAAAGAGGCAAAGTCTTCTGTTAGGATGGATCATGAAATATTATTACCACAGTTTTTATTTTCATCAAACTAAGTTTTAGACTTAGCCTGAAGAAAGTAAACCCCCTCTATCACCAATTGCTGACACAGTGGGAGAGGAGAAGGGCCGGTTTTCCTTCAGGTGCACCATCCTTAACAGTGGAAGCCATTAGGCTTTGATTGATAAGTATGCAGGTGAAAGGTGTTATCAATCCATCTGTAAGGAACATGGCAAAGTCTTCCAGCAATGAAGAAAGGTGCTTCTTTGTTTTACTGGGAAATTTCTTTGAATCTATGTGTATAAGTATTCTAGCACACCAACTGGATTATAATCACACAGCCTTGTTAAAGTCATCCCCACTTCCAGGGTGTGGGTCAGAGGTCATTCAGCACAGTCATCTAGATACCAACAAGTAACTACTACCAACACTGCTCTAAGTCACACCATGATAGAATGGTAAGAGCCTTGTGTCTGCACCAGGAGATCTACACAGAACTTTTGCTCAGCCTGTCCATGCTTCATAGAGGCTGCCTAAGGCCCAGCTTTCTCACTGAAAACCCTACCTTACACAGCAATTGCATTATATTATAATATTGAATATGTCAAACATTCAACATATGGCAAAAATACAGCATTTATTTACTAAATAGACATTTGTGTTACTATTAGTATATTTAGAATAAAACATTATGAGAAAATAATTTCAAATTTCAAACTATTTGTTCATGTTAACATTGAATCAAACAAACCCAAAACTCCATAGAGTAAGTAGCTTTTGGACTTTTGTTTTTGTTGTTCTGATCATTTGTTTTGTTTTTCTTTTTGTTGTAGACAGGATCTCATTATGTAACTCTGGCTAGCCTAGAACTCATTATGTAGGCCAGGCTGACTGCAAATGGGCTTTGGGCTTTTTAACACCAAATCAATCTCAATTTCTATCTACACCCCCTGTCTGTCTCTGTCTCTCTCTCTGTCTGTCTGTGTGTGTGCGTGCATGTGCATACGCGCACATGAATGCGAGCGTGCCTGTTTGCCTGCCTGTCCAGCTGGCTGGCTGTCCAGCTGGCTGGCTGCCTACAAGCTCTCACATAGCTGTTGGCCTTGGACTCACTATGTACCTAAAGATGACCTTGAACTTCTGATCTTGCTACCACCTCCTGAGTGCTCAGATTACATATGTGTACTTCCATGTCTGATTGATGAGATTCTGGTGACAAAACCCAAAGCTTGGTGTATACAATCTACAGGGTGAGTTACATCTCCAGCTCCCAAATATCTCTTTAAATCTAGATTGTTCAACAGTGGAACAATGTGTAATTTTATCATCCATAAAATATTATTATATCTTTAATACCATACTGGCTTTCTATAGTGTTGGTTTTGTTTTCATATGGGGCTGAAAGTGACACTATATTTTTAAATGTATTGATCACATATCAGAACCCATCCCTATGGCCTTCTCAGCACGAAAACTTTAGCTATGGTAATGTTATAGTGGCAAACACAAACCATGCTTAGGTCACAGCCTTCTCAGCAAAAACAAGAAGAGCTATCAGAATGCGAATGCTACTGGCAGGTAAAGGAGGTTGTTCTTGATTGTCCTTTGTAGTAAATCCTGGTGGAATCAGAGTTGGTACCAGGAGACTAAAGAGGAGGCAAAGCAAGTTCCTACTTTCAAAACAATGGGATAGAAAAACAGAAGGAGAGAGTCACATCCCACACAGACACCAGTGCTTTGACTGTCCATCCTGGACAAGATCTTTGGCAGAGAGTTAAAAGAATGGGCTGTGACAACTTAGAAAAGCCAAGTGTCTGTGCTGCCAGGCAGTGTTGGTTCCATGGGGACAGAGCAAACCTCATTTCCTCCTTTGACAAGGCTGGCAGCCTGGCAGCTGGAGGAACTATAGTGGACAGAATATATTCAGGATTAAGTGGGGAATCCGAGATGGGCTCTCCTGACAACTTAAAGCTCATGATGTAACACCAGTGCGAAAGTGCGTGGGCGGCATGTTAGGCTAATAAACAGGTGAGCCTGGGTGCTGTCACCATCTAGTCAGTGCCAGCCTACAGGAGGTCCCAGAGGTGGGGCTTTGTCCTCCTTCCTTCTGCTAGATAAAGAGTATCTATCATATTGTATACTGCAAATGAAAACTCATTTGAGTAGATTTTCCTACTATAGGGAAGGATAATGTATTCCCCTTCCCTATATGCTGGCTCACACAGGAATCTTCACAACAACTAAGCAAAAACGTGAGAACATTTTATTTTCCTTAAATATATATGTTTGTATTGATATTAAGTATGGATACATGAGTGCCTACGTGCCATGGTGCACATGTGCAAGCCTGAGGAAGTCACTTCTCTCCTACCACCATGTGGTGCCTGGAGATCATGAGGCTTGACCTTGGCAGTAAATGCCTTTTCCTGCTGAGCCATCTTGCTGGCCCTTTATTTTCCATTAAAAACAAAAACAAAAACATAACAAGGAGCCTAGACTTGCTGCAGAGAAGTTGGATGTGACAAAGCCCCAAACCAGGAGAGTTGTTACTTAACTGCAAGCCTCAGCTATTCTGACTTTACATTTCAGCCAAACCCTGCTATAGGAAAAACTCCAGATGCACAGGTAACAGGGTACAAGAAAACTGACAACAACTAAGAGGTATTATCTAGGAAATAGCTTCAGTCACAGGCCCGGGGGACCCATAAAGATGTCATTCTGTCCATCGACGTCTTGAAACATACAAGCTGCTGTGATTTCTGTGATGTGATGATCTCCCTGTACCAAGCTGCACTGTAGATTTAGAACAAAAAGAATGGTCATGCTTCTTGCCCTCAGCTGGTCACAGGCCATCTGTGTAAAGAGACTCACCAATCAAATGTGATAGCTAAGGTCCTTTCTCACACCAGTGGTCCATTTTCACAGTACAGGGCTAAATGGTCTGGGAGAATGTATGTTGACAGTCAGTACTGAAAGACTGGCCAGAACAGATCTGTGGCTCCTGAAATGCAGGATTCAGAGCCTTCATTTACAAGTCGTTGAGAGTCTCTGATGGACTATGGGGAAGTTCTCAGTCACTACAAATGACCTACCATCGGCTTGTTTTCTCTCTTAGAGTCACCATAGACTCCCAAGTCACAAAGGGTCTCTCTCTCAATCTCTCTCTCTCTCTCTCTCTCTCTCTCTCTCTCTCTCTCTCTCACACACACACACACACACACACACACACACACACATGCATGCACCCATGCACACACAGATAAAGATGTAAGTACTCAACTATACATTTACCTCACCCCCACAAACTCTGTCATAAACCATAAGCCGAATTAATAGCTTTTTCTTACGTTACTTTGGTCATGGCATTTTATTACCATACTAGAAAAATACCTGACAGCATTCTTGATGAAGTTCTCATGTTATATGTTCCCTTTCTCCCCTAATTGACCTGAGCTAATTCTGGAGTCTGGTGCTACAGAAGGAGGAGAATCATGGAGCCCCATACATCCAGAACTCGAAAATCTCAGGAGAGATCTTTCCCTTGTTCTCATCCTGACCAGGTAACACCAGGCTGGGATCTCTAAGATCCAAGGCAAGAGACACTTCCTCCAAGCCAACCAAATGGAGGATAATGGCAGCCGACCAAAACAGCAAAACAGGGAAAGGGTTTCCAAATAGGAAAGGAAATCCATATTTAAACATATGTTCCACTTCGTATGCCAGTAGTATCTAAGCTTGTGAAAGTGTGCATGCCCTCTGGCATTCAAACAGGGTAAGTTTGGTTTGACTTTTATGTCATGGTTCCTTCCCTCCAACTTCTTCACAGTGACTAAAGTTCTCCCCTTACAGAGTCTCATCTTTTGGGAAAACCACTTTCTATGTCAGATGTCATCTTTGGCTCTTCTCTTTTAAATCATCTCCTCATCTCAGTTCTGGTTCTTTTCCCTAGCTTTCTGGTTCCTGGCTTCTGTGAGGGACATCAAAGGGAAAACTCATTAGGTAACCAGGCTGGCAGCAAAGGTGCTGTGGGGAGGGGCTAACTTAAATCAACACTATCCATTTGGGGAGGCAAGGACTTGTGGTATTTTTCCATGAGCTGCTATATGACAGCAGCTACTGGGACAATGCAAACACCTCCTGCTGGTGTAGCACTGCTGCAGCCTGGGCCATATGAACTGAAAGCACCAGGCCAGGCCTCTGTTGCCAGCACAAATCTTCGGATTAGTGAGACTCCCAACCAGTCTGCTGCCTCAGCTTTCTTCCCTTCCGTACTATACGAGTTCGGCTCAGACCTTGAGTTTATGGCCTGTATTATTTTTGTTTGTCACCTTAATGGGGGAGGAAGCAGAGTTTTGCCAACCAAGACAATATCACAGGCAGTAACCCAAGGGCAATGTGAGAGGGATTTTCTGACATGTCGTCAAACAGGAAACCTCATGGAGACTCTGGGATTGGTGTATTTTCTGCTGGAACCAAGAATGGGCAGGATGTAGTCACTGGAAGGGAGCGAGAGAGGGGATGTGTTGGGATAGATGGAGGTGCTGTCTCTCAAAGTACACTTAGAGAAATAGCTCTTATGTATTCACACCCTTAAGTTTCTGAGCAAATAAAGATTTTTTTTTTCAACTTCAGCTGAATGTGATAATGAGCATGCGCATAAGCACTGGGTATCAACACACATCACCAAGAGTTTTCTGAGCCATGGCACGGTTCTTGCTCCAGATGGCATGGAAAATAATTTATAAATGACAAAAGTTCAACGAGAGGATGGCAGCTGCTCAGCTCCAGCTCTCTGGCCACCCACTTTAGTAGAAGTGAGAGCTTTCAATCAACTCCTGCATCTCAGAGGGCCTTCAGACAGCATCAGAACATGTGTACAATATGTTCTCAGAAAGGAGCTGGCCAAATATGAAAGATTAGAAACCAAGTAAATATAAATAGAAATACATACTGTTTTCTCCCAAATCCACAGTACCAAGCAGGGACTGAGAACAAAGGACTTTATGTTTCTTAAAGCAAGCTTTTCACATTGCTTCCCACTTTATTTTTACCCCTTTCCTGTATATTCATTCACAGCTAGAGAAGTATCTAGAACTATTTTAAGACTACATAATCAGTATTTGCTGATCTTCTCGTCTACTTAGTCAAATAAATCTATAAACCTTAATATTATAAAGGTGTCTCTGCCTGATATTTGGTCAACTGCTTCTTTGAAACATAAAGTCTCTCCCATGTTCATTTCAATTCTGAACTTCCACAATATTTATTTATCTATTTATTTACTTACTTACTTACTAATTACATTGGGGCAGGATCTAGCTGAGTTGGTAGGGCGCTTGCCTATAATGCATGAAGTCCTGGATTCAATCTCAGTATTACATAAACCTAGCATGGTGGTATACATTAGCAATCCCCACACTCTTGAGATGAAGGCAAGAGATTTAGAAGTACAAGGTCACCCTTGGCTATTATCAAGCTAGAGGTCAGCTTGGTCTACGTGAAACTCTGTCTCAAAAGAAGAATATGATGACACTAAAATGTACTATCTTGCAAAATAATACCCTCCACCTCTCCTTGGGAAAAAGTAGCTCAGTTACTACCGAAGTCAAAGGGAACAATGTACATAAATAGAAAAGTAAACAGAGATGACTATACTACCTAAAATGACCAAACTATTTTAAAAGTACATTGGCGTATAAAACAAATGCAACCTAAACAATTTTCCAGTTTTGGGAAAGCCAACTATAAGCACGGCAACTGGAGCAGATGAGGTTATAATCTAGAGAGTGAAAAGTTTTCAGATAGCAAATATCGCTGATGCTCATCTGCCAGACTGACTGGCTGACACCATTTTGACTGAGGACCAGAGCTTTCCAGTTCTCATCCAACCAGGGTTGCTGTAGATAGAATGCAGAAGGATGATAAACGGAAGCCTACGATTGCATCCTTGAAGGCAGACACCCACCCACCCACTGCTGCTTTCATCTGTTCCATAAATAGATCTCAAGGAAGGCTGCTGAGGCTCTGCAAGTTGATGTGTTTATCATATGCCCAGAGTCTGCTAACGTGAAAAAAGGTTTGCCTAGCACAGACCTGAAATCCTAGCACACTGGGGGACTAAAGTGGGAAAATTGTGAGTTCAAGGCCAGTCTGTACTACATGGTGAGCTTCAGACTAGCCTGGCCTAATCTCTAACAAAACAAAATTAGATTAATATTAAAACCTACACATATAAGGCACAATTTTAAATTAAGATAGCTGTAACAAAAAACCATATTTTGTTTTTATTTTTTTAAACTATGTTAGTGTGTGTGCGTGTGTGAGACTGAGTGTGAGTGATATGCTTGATTATGGGTGTCTGAATGCCAGGATACACATGTAAAGGTCAGAAGACAATTTCTGGGTGTTGGATTACTCCATTGTACCATTTGAGGCAGTTCTGTCTTCTTTCAGCCACTTTGCATGCTCCAGGAGATTCTCTTGTCTTCCTCTCCCATATCGCTCTAAGACTACTGAGACTATAGAAAATAGCCAGCATGGTCGGCCTGTTGTTGGTTCCAGGAATGTTATGGGGCATTGGACTTGTGGAGCAAACGCTTTATCCACTGAGCTGTTTCCCCAGCCCTGGTTTAATGTTTGTTTCTGTTTTTACAAAACATTTTAAAAAAATAACCAGCAGTAGTGGACAACAAAACCATCCTCCAGATTCACGATGTCACCAATGCCCTGTTAATACCTTGAGCTACATAGTTTGTAAATCTCTTTTAACCATAACTCTGTTTGCTTGGCAAAGAGAGTGGGGGGGGGGGGAGATGAGGAGGAGGGAAAGGGAGAGGGAGAAGGAGAAGGAGGAGAAAGCAAAGGAGATGAGGCACCCAGAGAACAGGTCATCTTGTATTTCAGCACACACACACACACACACACACACACACACATACACACCCTAACGTTCTACTGTTACTACTGATAACCAATCAGCAATGCAGATAAGAGGAGTGAATTTTTTTTTAAGGGAACCATAGGCATTTGGATATACACCTTGGAGTAGCTATAAGAATCTGGAAAGCTTAAAACTTATGTTAAAGATACAAATGAGTATTAAATTTCATACCAAAGAAACAATTCACTGTGAAGAAAAACCCTCAAGTTAAACAAATTATTCCAAACTTGGGATTGAATACATTCAATAATGCTTCCAGAAAATACTGAGCCTTTGTCTCCATTCTTTGCCTTAAGGAACTTGGACAGACAGCCACCAGACAGGCAGCTAAACTCCCCACAGCTTTCAAGGATGATTTTCTGTAGGACCATTCCCTGACTACAAAGAGACTTTACACAGCAATTCTGTAACTCAAGATGCCCTGGGTTTCACTCTGTGCTAAATTAGTGTGAGCTTGTGGCTGCTGTTAAGCAGATTCACTTGCCAAATATGCACTTGAGCAGCAACACACGGGTTCAACGAGTATATGCAAATATATAGTATACACTAGACTATGTATATGCTGTAATACAGACTCAGAAGCATAGAAAATGATAGTGGCCAACATTTTTGCACATTTTCCAGAGACGATGGAGCACTCAGAGCTTCCAATGTATGGACTGCATATCAGGTCTTCTTCTAGCTATAGAATCTGACTTCCAGTTGTAAAAAAAAAAAAAAAAATCCATCCATAATGATTTAAGAAAAATAAACAGATTATTAAAAGCAGATCATTAAAATTCACCCAATCATCATTCTCCATTATAAATTTGTGTAATGGGGAAAAATTTATATATCTCAACTTCTCCCTGGCTGTCCCAAGCATGTGGCTTGCTAGACACTGAAATGGGATGCTGACAATTGATGACCTGAACTTTTACTCTCCTGCTGATGCATTTCGCTTCAAACTTAAACAGTAATATGCCATTCGTACTACCATATTAGACAAAAGATCCCTAGAAGTTGAAATCTGAAAATTTTTAAAAATTGTCATTCAGGCTGGGGGTGTAGATCAGAGCATTTTCATAGCATCTGTAAGGATCCTAGACTTGATCTGCAGCACTATCGGAAATCCCCAGGAACCATAATAGGTCAAAATCATTTTAAAATAAAAAATGCAACAACAAATTAGGACTAAAAATTAAAAACAGACCAAACATATAGTGGACCCTCAACATCATAAATACAGACACCATGGTATTATGTTGGAATAAAAAATATCCCAAGGGCTCATATCTCAATACTTCCTCCAGCCTACCTGGAGGACATGAGTTATAGCCAAGCTCAGGTCTAACCTGCACTTCCTGTCTCCTGATAACCAAGACTCAAACAACAGCCTCACCTTCCTGCTATCCCATCTGCAAGCCACCATGAACTCCTCTATGCCTTCCTAGCATGAGGACTGTCCCCTCTCAAACTGTGGGTTCAAATAAATCTCCCCTCCCCAAAGCTACTTCTTTCAGATTCATCACAGCAACAAGAAATAACCCAATGCACACAATAGACAGTGACAAGAGACATCAACCCAAAGATATTTCATCGTCCATAAGATGAAGTGTTCTGTGGGTGACATTAGGATCTAAAAAGAGAGAAGGAAGAAATTGATCGTGGGAATTGGGCTGCTCTGTGCGTGTTAAGAGAGGAAAAATGCAATTGAAAAACTCTTCTCTTGGTTGGCATTGTCTGGCCTTGATTTTAAGAATGAGACAGTAGAAAGCACCTCCGTCTAGCACGTAACAATTTGCATTCTTGTACCTTGATAGACATAACAGTGAGATGATTCTGTCAGGTGTAAACACTGTTTTCACACATCCTACCAATGTGTGCCTTCGTTATTATTCAACGTTTAATTAAGTCACAACACCAGAAAACATCTGGTAGTAAACTTCAGCACATGCACAGTACTGAATGAATGACAGGGTGCTGGAGCCCATGAGTGACAGCAAGGGTGCTTTTGATATGAGCAGAGACAGTTGAAGCAGCTAAGGACTGAGGGACAAAAAGGCACACCTGTTTGGAGTGCTACAGCTCTCCTTTTTGTGACCAGGAGATGGTCAAATCTTGCTAAGACTTAGTTTCTGTCTCTGAAAAGCAGGGAGAATCAATCAAACTGACCTGGCACTAAATCAACCACAGATGCAGTGTTCTGCATACAGAAAGCAAACAATACATTGGCTCTTTCCTGCCTCTGCTGCCATAAGGCTGTCATTAATAATAACATATGATAGAAGTTTGAAACAATCACCCCCACACTGTTGTATCATATGACTGTGTCCAGACAAGCCTTATCCTGAAATCAATCCAGTCTGTAAAACGTCTTTATCACACAGAACAAGAGGGAGGTTTTGATCAGTCTGGTGTGTTCAGGGACACCAGGGCATGGCTGTCTAGAATAATCACCTTAGCAGTCACTCTAGTCCCTAGAAACAGGCTGTTTCTATCTCTTTACACACTATCAGATACCAGCTTTATTTGGCAAGAGAGATTAATGAAACAAGAAGTGAATTTAAGCAGTCAGTTCTTTAAAACAAATAAACAAAAGCAACAATAACGAAGGACACAACCAGATACAATAGCCTTGGGGACAATCTAGTCTAATCCCTACTTTTGTTCTTTGAAGCTTCAGTGCTCAGAGGACAACAACGACTGCTCTAAATTCTTAGAACTGTATTCCAAGACTCTTCCTGTCTGGGACATTGTATCAAAAATGGATATCAATATTTCCTCAGCATTCAAGTTCTGTGACCCTCTTGCTTGCTGAATATGGTAGGGAGTGAAATAATAAAATTATAGCAAATTACGATGTATACTCAAAAATACATAGCCAGCATAGTCTCTTATTACTATATTTAAAATCAGGTTTTATTTAAGATTTAAGTAAGTGGTCCAGATCAGTATGAATTAAAAAGAAAGAAAGAAAGAAAAACTTTCTGAAAAGTGAATGCATGTGCAGATGCAGACAGAAAGAGACAGAGAAAGAGAATATATACGCTTTAGGATTAAAAATTAATTTAAATATTGAGGTTTCATTACTAAAGCTTCTCGGCAGATTACTCAAAAATTATATTCACTTCGCTCTCCTCTTACACTCAGTAGAAATCTAACACTTCCTTTGACCTGGCCTAAAGCCAATATTCCTCCCACAGGCTGATTCAAAACTAAAAATTAAAAATAAATAAAAAAAGCACAGAAGATAAGCTGCCCAAACCGAACAGCTTACACCCATATAGATTTGACTAATAAAATATGAAAAAAAAAAAAACCCAACCACTAGCTAAAACACATTTCAGATATTATAAATATGTTAGTTTTTTCGATGCTTTTTCCAATTACCTGGGCCAACTGAATTGGCTGGCCCTTCATCTTAGTGGGAAGAATTAAAATAATGGAGCTGTGCTCTGGTAATGTACATGCCTCTGAGCCTGGACTCCTCTCTCCTCTCCTTTGGTAAGAGGTTCCCAAGTAGTCAGGTTACATTAGCAAGCTTGTTCTCCTTTGCTGAGATCTTTCCCTGAACTTCAGATGTTTTAGGTCATGATGAGTGTCAGCCCAAAGACTCAAGTCTTATCATCAGACTGCTATAACTGGGCGCTGAATGCAGTAAGTTTCAATTTATCATGGTAAAGTAAGTGTTTTATGTCAAAAAGGTTGTGATTGGGAAGAATTGCTGATATAACAGAAATGAACAATCTCTTAAACTGTATGAAACCAATACTCACAAAACCGGGCAATAGCATCTTATCAACTATAGTGGACAACACAATAAATTTACAACGTTTCCAGTTATCTCTCTGGTTGCTTGGGTTGAGGTCCACCTATTCAGTTTAGGCAGTCCTTATACCCCAGCCTACAATGAGGCTGCTGTCATTGGCATGTGAGAAGGCTTTGCAAACAAATAGACCTGCAGTCAAGTCAAGCCTGAAGATCTAAGTTGATCCGCAAAACTCATGTGGTAGAAGAAGAGAACAGACTGTTAAAAACCTGAAAACACACACACACAGTGAATAAATAATGCAAAAATACTGGTGTCTGTTATTTTACCCAATTCAATATTTTGTTTTGAATAACAAGAAAAAAAATTATTTAGTTAGTTAGTTATTTATTTACGGTATTCTCAAATTTAGTGGATTGGAAGAACATAGAGATGAGTAACATTGGAAGAAAGAAAGACAAACAGCAAGTGAGGATCACAGCATAAACTAAAGACTCAAAGGGAAAGGGTGGTATGTTCTAAGAGCAACAGTAAAGGAACTCTTCCCTTGAGAAACTATAAATCAAACTAGGGAAGGCAGTAGGTTCAGCCTAGATCTGCATGGAGAAGTTGAGAACACATTCACAGTAGTCAAAGTTGTCGTGATATAGTAGAAGTCAGTAGATGTATACCTTGTCCAGAGCAGAGGATTCATTTGGGAATCATGACTGGTAACAGAACATGGGTCATCTGAAACAAGCCTAAAGTGCTACACTAAGAAATGCCCAGCTTGTCTGACAGAGGCTGAGGCAGCACTGAGAGCTTTCTCAGTAGCACAGCGATGTAGACAGAGGCAGACAGAGCAGTGAATTCAATAAATGGCAGCCCAAAAGTAGCATGAAAGGAGAGCTCCCAGAAAAATGGGAGTCAGTCTGGCCTGTAGCATGGGCGATGATGCACTGTTTGCACTATGGTTTAATACGCTAGATTGGAAATGGAGAAACAAATGCAAGTGGTACTCTGTTCAGGGAGTGGTAATGTGAAGGAGCAGGTCTTCCATTGTTTCTCAGCTGGGGGAGGAGGCATGCCCACAAGAGGCAAACTGGGAAAACAGGGCCAGGAATAGGCATGGCCTTTAGCAAAGCTAAATCAATGCACACATAACGCAGGACTGATATATATGATAAACATGAATTTGGGCCATGACCATGAACAGTGAAGGCTGAGACACAAACAAGGACTGGGATTCTGGCTAAAGACAAGAATGGAAGGGGCATTTAAAAAGTAATGAAGAAAGTTCTTCCTGATTGAACAAAAGAAAATTCTGCTGTGTGGAGATGCTAAATGCTTCTTCACAACAGTCCCTGGGGCATGAAGCAGACATGATATAACAGTAATAACTAGTATTAGCTACTCTTCTCACTGTGACCAAATACATAACAAAACAGCTCGAAGAAAGAAGGATTTAATTTAGGTTCACAGTCTGCAGGCATATAGTCCGTCATAGAAGTGGGGAGGCATGGTGGCCGGAGCTCCATCCCTAGTGCTGGAAGCCCACAGCATAGCTTGTTACATCTCTGTGCATCATGAGCAGAAATAGGATAGCAAGTAGTGTCAGGCTAAAAACCTGAACTTCTATAAACTCTCCCTAGCAACTTACTTCCTCTACCATGGGATAGGACTCCTCCTAAGGGTTCCGCGACATGCCAAAACAGTGCTGGTGAGCAAGTGTTCAAACACTGAAGCCCATGTGGCACACTTTATACTCCAATTGTACCAGTATTTGCCTTCCCCTTAGTGAAACCTTCATCATTGCAAGATTTCTCTCCCAGTTTCTTGCTAGGACTGCTGTAGATACTGAATAACCCAAGGACTCACTGTCTGTGTACACGGATGCAGAGTTCCAATATAAAGTCTCGGGAGGTGTCAGAGGCTCTTTCATTTATCTTAGACTGTAGCCGCAAAGATTGTAGGCATAATCATTGAACACAGAGAGCTTACATTCTAGTGCAGCCATGGGGAAAATGACATCTTTTTAAGTTAGGTAAAGTCAAAGAATAGAGGAGAGAACAGGACAAAAACATACAGATGCAATGCAGAATAATGAGTATACAACAGAGGGCAGACTATATTCGGTTATGTAACTGGGGAACGTAAAATCTGGGATGGAATTTAAAAAAAAAAAAAGTTTCCAGGACCAATGGCAAGAAGTTTCTGGAAAAAAATAAAGAAAGAAAGAAATTGACATTCAGAACACACAAGGGGGAGTGTGATTTGAGTTGAGTACCCTCTGCTGACCAGAGGCTATACTGACCTCATCCACTTGCTTTCTCCTTAACTCTCAGAGGAATTCTTCAAGTTCTTTGATCCTGTCTAAACTTGATGAATGGGGAAAAGGCAGGTCCAGAGAAATTAAATGTAAATTGTCAACTTGATACAATCTGGAGGATTTGGAAGGTGGCCCTCTGGGCATGCCTATGGAGGATTCTCTTGATTACTATTAATAGGTATCAGAAGACCATCCCACTGTGCACAGACCATTTCCTGGATGGGAGATCCCAAACTATGTAACTGAAGAAAGGAAACTAGGCAGCACAAGCATGCATTGTTCTCTTCTCACTACAGACATGATGTGACTGTACTATAATACAGTAATATGTGACTGGCTGCTTCAAGCTCCTGATGCCCCGACTTCCCGCCATAATGGACTGTATTTTGAAATCAAAGCCAAAATAAACCCTTTCTCCTTTAAGTTCTTTGTCAACATATTATCACCGTAACAGGAAATGTAGACAGATGACCAATGATCATATTTAACCCCAGAATCCGGGTATGCTTTGGCCAGCAGTGTGGAAGGATAACTAGGGGCATACCATCTAATGAGGCCTGCATTGTGAGACAATGATGATGTGTGCCTGCAATCCTGGTACTCTGAAATTAGAGGCAGAAGAATCCAAAGCTCAAGGTCATCTTTGGCTAAAGAGGGAATTCAAGGCCATCTTAGGTTACATGAAGATTCCTCTCAAAAAACAAAGTATCAGGAGCAGACGATGGGGACAGTATAAGAAACCCATACAGACCAACAAAACACACCTAAGTACTAGACTTTGAGAGAACCTAGCCTCTAAATCTATAAATATACTGCTAACAACTAAAGGGTCCAGAATCCAAAGACGGCCTGGCTTTGAAACTCAGAAGAGATAGTGCATAGAACATCTGGGTAAAAAAAAACCCTAGCAGGTAGGTAGAAATATGGACTTAAAAAATTAATTTAAAAAAAATGAGAAGATGCTTGAGCCTTATGATGATGGTGGGAAGGACTCGCTTGGCTTTGTCGGCTGGGGAACATTTCTGTGTCATCTGATAAGGAAGTGTGATTTCCTTGTTGGATATTGGTGCAGACCAGTATTGTTCTGACAGTCAGGAAATATATAAAGCTATTTCCACTGCTACTACAAAAAGCACAGAAATGCAGGCACACACAAGTGTACACACACACACACACACACACACACACACACACACACATTTTAAAAATCTAGTTATACTGTAATAGCCCTTCTACACAGACATACTCTAAATGACAAGTGAAATGCTATGTTATTTAGATTCATATGCACAGTGTTAAAATGCTGTGAAATCATGTAGGCTCTGACTGTCTGATGTTATTCAATTGATGTCATTAAAACAGAAGAATTAGTCTTATAATTATTCCCTATGGGTTTGACAGTCTGCCTAAAAAAAGAAAGAGTACTCATCTCTGTCCCAAATTACCTTATCTGGGGGGAAATTAGGTGGGTTAAAGACAGCAAAGCAATATTTCAAGAAGCCCTATGGGAAGAAAAAGAAATGTGTATCAGAAAGGAAGAACCACCTCTGGTGACTCAGAGCTGCATTCTGTCAGGCTCTGTAGGTTGGGCGATTCCACAGCAAAGATCAGGTAAGGACAAACAGACCCTTTCTTTACCCTGCTGGGTGGTCTGGCCATGCTCAGCATTAAGAAACTTCATCAGAGCGCTCACATGTATACGTAAACTCCACTGTGTACACACATGAAAGTCTCCAATAACCACAGATTGATTGTTGAGATATAACTGCTCAAAACGACTCCCAATTCTGGCTCAAGAGCTAGGAAAATGGCCCAATCAATCAAGTGCTTGCTGCAATGTGTAAGGACACAGCCCTTCCAGAAACAGGTGACAGAGCTCCACCCTAGAGAGTAAAAATCCCAAGATCAGACCACAAAATCCCACCAATCCCAGAACAACCTGAAAAGGTCCACCCTGGAAAACTCTGCCCCTAAGAAACCTGCCACCCACTAAGTTCTTTGCTGCTTCTCTCCCAAGTGGAGGCTACCACCTCTTTGTGTTTTCTGCAATGAATCTTATGTGTGAGGTTTGTTGTGCAGTATGACCCTGTGGTAGTCTTTGGCTTCCAACTGCCAGGATACTTGTCCATGTAAGTTGAAACACACCTAGTTTGGGATCTCTAGCACCCATAGAAAAAGTCAGGTATGGTAGACCTCATGCCTATAATACCAGGGCACAGAATTCAAAGACATTGGGATCTTAAATCATGTTGACCATACACTCTAACTTAATTGGCAGACTCCCATTCATTGGGAAACTTTGCCTCAAAAAAATAAGGTGCTGTGCAGCAAAGGAGACACCCAGTGTTGAACTCGGACTTCAACATACACATGTGCATACAAATGAACATCACACACACACACACACACACACACACACACACACACCAATAAGTGGATGATAGGAATTCTTTTCCAATCTACGATTTTGGCAGGTCTGTGTGATCCTCAGAGAGGAAAGAATCCAATTTCACAGGAACCTAAAGCAAACCTTACTATTAATTACTAGACTGAGGCCACACATTAAAGGCCAAGCAATTACAGAGAAACAGATATAGGGTATGGCTTGTTAGCAAAAGCCATTGATCGAGAATACAAAACCAGATTTCAACTCAAGACGCTCTTACAGTCTAACTGAATTTTAAATGACTCATTTTACTTACCTCATGACAACTAGTGTTCTTACTTATGATATGTTAAAGCATCTGACCTTGTCTTTAAGATATTTCTTAGAAGAAATTATACTATGCTCAAAGTATATTATTTCCATGAGAACTACTAAATTCTCAATATCTCTAGCTATTTTAGAATCATTTTGTGGATTACAGGTATTATTCATCTATGTCATACATCAGCTCCACATCTTTAGAGGAAATTTTGAGTGGATTGATATTTTTGTTGCTGTAACAAAATGCCTGAAATGATCAATTTATGAAGACAAAGAGTTGGGTTTTGTTTGTTTGTTTTGTATGTATGTGTTGGGTTTTTTTTTGTCCTCGTAGTTTTGGGGGTTCCAGTACCATGATAGGCTAGTTCTATTACTATGGGCTTGTGGCAAAGAAGCATGTCATAGTAGACGTGTGTGGCAGAGCAAAAACTGTTCACACCATAGCCTAGAAATGAGAGAAGAAGAGGAGAGGAGAGACTGAGGTTCCATAAACCCTGTTAATAACATGCCACCCAAGAAACCATACCATCCAATGATTCCATCACCTGCCAACAGTGCAAGACAGGGGCCAAGCCTTAAAACACGGTCATTGCAGATTCAGCAACCAAATGTGGCACTCTCCTTATCTCTAAAGAATAGGCTACGCTAAAAGAAGGTTTACAGCTAGTAGGGCAGCTAGTTGTACATGCCTCCACTTCCAGCACTCAGAAGGCAGAGGCAGGTGAATCGCTGTGAGTTTGAGGCCAGTCAAGTCTAAAGAGAGAGTTGCTAAACAACTAGGACTACACAGAGAAGCCATGCCTAAAAACAACCCTAAGAAATAGATAATAAATTATTTAAACAAAATAATAAAAAAAGGTTCATAGAATGTGATTTTAAAAACAGAGAGACAAGAATCACTGACAGGAAAATCCACAGTTAGCTAGACATTCAGTTAGTCTCAAAGAAGAAATGGCACCCAAGGTCATCCTATGACCTCCTCCTGCAAGCCTTGGCAGGAACACACACACACATATAAACACATACAGTTATTCATGTTCACAGAGAAAACCACATATAGTTATTCATGTTCACAGAGAAATTATTGGTTTAATTGTATACCAATTTATACATTGGTATACAAAAGGTACCGATGTATAAATGGGGGGGACCACTTTCAGGGGAAAATTTTTAAATAAATGTGAAGGGAAATTTATAGAAAAAAATAACCTTCAAAGGAAAAATACAAAGACATAATCACCTATCAATGATCAAAGCAAATTAAAACAAATACATTCACCTTAGAAAGAGGGGAAAATGGGAAGTTTAATAATGCCCTGTGCTGGTGGGAAAAGGGGGTACTTAACACTCATGCTGGTGTGGTCTCCTACAGAGGAGAAGGAGTCTGAGAGAACTTTAGAAAATCACCCAGAGAGCACGCACCCATCCATCCGTGCACCCTAAGATACAGTAAATGCATGAGTTTGAATCCAAATTACCCACTCTTTGGTATTCTCCAATGATGGCTGTGTCTAAAATTCTTCATAGCAGTCATGTTTTTGGGAAGATGACATAGAGAAAATGTGACTCTTGACCCCGGGAACGAATATGAATAAGATGTAGACTACGGTATGAGCCATTGACTGAAATGAACTTGATGTATACACAATAAAGAACAACAGAAAATATAATGCCCAGGGGAAGAGACACAAAGAAATAAATGGGATCCAAAATTCATACAAATTAAAAATGTAATTACAACAAAGTAACAATGTGTTTTATACTGCACACAGTGACAAGTGAGGACACTTGGGGTAAAGTCTGAACAAGGCTGGCAGGGGTGGTGTACATAGCCTTAGGATAGGTATCCAGGTGGATATGCACATAGAGTCACCAAACACAAGTTTTATATGTCAACCACTAATCGTACTTAAGGCACCTCGCTTCTATGTTCTTCTCTTTTTGTTTCTTATTTTATTTTTAGTGTTGATCTCCGGCCACTACAACGATTGCAGGTTACAACTTTCTACCTTAAAACCCTGAGGCAGACACCTAAAGGTTTATTGTGAGTCCCGTTGTGAATATCATGCATTCATTGCCAGCTGAGAATCACAAACAGGAGATCAAGAGCCAACAGCAAGCAGACCACAGCAGGTGCCTCTCCTTGATTGTCTTCTCCAAAGTGTCACATGCAGGATCGGGCATAGGGAGGGGAATGAGGAGCTGCTCTGGGCACTGGCTACACTTCCGGAGAGTGAACTTTTCACCCCAACTTCAGTCTTGACTTGTCTGACTGAGGCCAAAATGAAAGCAGGAAATGAGCTTCCACGGACAAATGCAAGCAAGGATATTTTGAAACGCAGGAACGTCTTAAAGTGCCTTAAACACAGCAAAGTTAGTTTCTCATAAAAATAGGAAGCTAGAAAATAGGAGAGAATGTGTGTGAAAAGATACAGGCTGATTTCAATAGATTAGCAAGCTGAGAGGGCAGAGTGAGACAGTGTGGTCCTCACTAATTTTTATTCAATACATAAAAAACAAAGCACACTAGAATTTCTAACCTCAAAAAAAACTAAATACTGTCTCATGAGAGCACCTTTATTCCTCTACCAAAGCATAGTTATTGAACCTTCTGAGAAAGTATTTAGCTTGGCTAAGACACAGCTTTCTCAGAATTAAACACTTTCTGGGCTAAAGGGCAGATGACCCTCAGCAAAGCAAAGAACTCTCCCCACCTTTATGAATATGCCCAAGAAGAATGGTGGGGAGGAGTGGTGTTTGGGGTCACACTGCATGGTTCTGGATCTCTGTAGTCACCAAGGCCACAGTGAACAGGGAACAGTATTGTACCAGCACAACATAGTGGGAGAAATTTGGATCTAGAAAATCCTCCAGAGGCCTATGTATTAAAAGCTAGGTCAATTGCCTCTGGAACAAAATGAGATGTGGTAGAACTTTTAAAAGGTGGAGCCTACAGGAGGAGGTTAGACCGTTGGAAGGCTGTCCTTCAAGAGGATACTGGGACCCCCAGCCACCTACCCATCATATCTTTCTTAGCTTCCCAGTCATCATGAGGTAAAAAGGCATCTTCCACTACACTCACCCACCATGATATATTTTGCTGCTGTAGGCTCAAAGCAACAGGGAAGTATCCATGAAATGAGACTTCATGAGCCAAAGTAACCTCACAAAAGTGAAATCGTAAGCCAAAGTAAGTCTTTCTTCCTTATATGGTGATTATTTTAGACATGTTATCATAGCAATGGAAAGATGACCAATACGTGTCCTTGTAAACTAGAGGACGAATTTTGTGTAGAAATCTTTAACAAGCACATGAGCATACACACACACCAAGTAGATAAACAAGTGAAAGACCACGAGGGCAGAAAGAATGAACTTGAAAATAAAGCATAGTATATAGCATAGAATCCGTATGACACCAGGCACCTAGAAGAGAATGTACAACGGGGAAGTAATGGCATTGGGTCTATCAGGTCGGAAAAGGGTGGAGAAGAGGTGCCTGCTTCAGGATAATGGAGGCAGCCAGGTGTATTCACAGCAATGTTTTAAAATGGCTGCTTGTTGCTGGATGAGAGGTGACCACACACTACATAGTATTCGATTGAGATTTCAATGAAATCCATAGGAGGATAGCAAGCCTAAAGCAACCACTTCCTGAAAAGGCTCTTTTCCTGTGTCTTTACAAGATTATAGTATTCCTTTGACAGATAAAGGAATGGCACTCCGCAGATGCTCAGGGAGGTCCTCAGGAGGACATGGGGGCAGAGCTGCCATTAATCCAAAGGCTATATGACTTCATAGTGTCTTCCAGTGAGCATACTGATTTCCCAAAAAGCACACTCAATTGAGAACAAGCTTGGAAGAACCCCATGCCCATAATCCCAGCACTTGGGAGGTAGTATACCAAGGGAAAGTTCAAAGTCAGCTCTGCTACATGGCAAGTTGGAGCTGAGCACCATCCACATGAGATGGTGTCTCAAAAATAAAGAAAAACCACTAGGAAGCAAAGTGATAGAGGCCATCCCAGCAAGTACAATGCCCGGGCTCAAGCCTCAGCATTCATTTCCTTTACTGTATTGCGGACTTGTAATTACCATTTAAGAGGTATCAGTAAAAGGATCTCTGCATTAAGAGCACCTTGGGCTATAGAATCAACCAATCAATCGATACAAATGAAATATAAATTAAAAAGAAAAATGGCCAGAAGTATCAACTAGTGATATCAGCATCCCGCCTTTGATTATTGTACTGAGGTATTACAATGCTGAATGCAAGTGGATACTCACGCCTATAAACCCAGAATTTGTGAGTCAGGGGCAGGAGGACTGCGGCAAATCCAAGGTCATTCTGTCCTGTAGAGTAAGTCCCTTGCCAGCCTAAATAGCACAGAGGGAGCACCTCAAACAGGGGAAAAGACAGTGTGGGGAAAGCTGGGTGAGTGAGGGGTGGGGTACCTGGGTAGTCTTTATACCTACTTAAAACCTATATTAATTTAATTTTTCTTTCTTTCAGATAAGAGGAATGGACTTTAAGGAAGGTTGCATGGCACCTTTTTTCTTTGGATAGGCTTGCGCATGTTTGAGTGTACTTGTGTGTATGTGTGTGTTTGGGGGGAGGGGTGCGTTACGTATCTTAAAAATAATTCTCAGTTACCTGTATAGAGTAGATATCACAAGTAGAATAATATTAATTCTTTGCTACTATCACCCAATTTCAATAGACTTTTATCAAGTATTATAGCATCACATGGTATCATACTATATCTTCTATATAAAGTTACACGTTGAAATTTTCTTCCTTTATTATTACCATATTTATATATATAAACAAAAATATATAGCTGCCAGTTTTATCTAAGCTCAAGGGGAATAGAATAAAATACATAGCTGATTTGAATGAATATTTCATAAGAACACTCATATTTACTGTGAGGTTATTGAGCTATGTTTTTCAAGTATTGAAAGACAACAATTTTCAAACCACTACCATTTGTTCTATGCCACGTGACATTAAATGTATTGATATGAAAACTCTAGACATGGAAAAATAATATATATATTTTTATCTATGAAGAAAGAGAGACTCTTAAGGACTAATTTGCCAAAATGACAACTCTACCACACTTTGCCACTGTGTTAAAAGCATTCAGAGCCTCTCTTACTAGTCAGACCAGAATGGTAACATAACCATGCTAAGCATGTTTGCACATTATTTTTTTAAGTATTCATTCCTGGCTCCTATTTCAAACTAACGTTTGTTACCAAAGCTGAAGAAAAATCTTAGAGGAATGAGGGAAATGTGAACGGAATTCCAGGCAGCAATACAGGCGTGCTCAAGTGTGAAACAGGAGAAGAACATCTGCCAAGTTCATCTTGGCCCCACCTGATACTCTCTTACTGATCTGGGTCCAACTTCCATTTGTTTCTCTCCATCTTTCCCTCTTCCACTTCCTCTCTGTTCCAGGAGCATGTAAAACCAGAGGAAAGAGACTGGAGACACTTCAGAGAAGACACAGAAAACACCACGGAGTAAGGGAAGGGCTCTCTAATCTAATCATAGCTTCATTCCGTGGAGGAAAAAATTTGAAGACAAACCTTTAGAATAAAAATAACAGGGAAAAGAGTATCCGAATGCTGATGCTAAGATCAAATATTTTGGGGAAGAATCACTCAAAAGAACTAATCTGAATATGTCACTGAATCCACATTTATACACATCATAATTTCATATGAATCAACTCTGGAGTTGCATGTACTTTCTAATTCAGTGTTATATTTAAGGTCTCGAATCATGTTGGATTCAGCATCCAGCTTTGTTCTGCAGGAGCAGTCCTTATCTGTTCAGCTCTGATGCTAATCAATTGTCTCATACGTCTTTAACAAAACTGTCCACTCTCAGCAAAATTTTTCAAACCCGCAGACTTTATTCACAACCCTGACCTTGACTCCACCCCACATCTAAAAACTTTTGAGTTTAGTGTGTCTAACTGGCATTATTTTAGAAAAGGAACAGAGAGTTCTCAATCGGCCTTGCATTAAAAAGTCTGATAGGATAGCCTGGGTGTACATCATTACATGTACACATAAGGAAGTGTGTTATACATACACAGTAGAGTTTAATTCAGACAGAATCATATGTTGATTACAGGGGAAAAGGGACAGAATTAAAAGATCATGATATAAAAGACACTAAGCCAGACATGGAAAGTCAAATACTACATGCTTCTCTTGGGTGGAGCTGAAGTTTCACATGCACTCGAGCACGCGCACACACACACACACACACACACACACACACACACACACACTCATTCCCCTATACATGTGACATGGAACTAGAAAGGTGACTTAATTGAGGAAGAGAAGGAAAAGGATAAGATGCAGGAGAAAGGTAAAGCACGTGCACTGGAGAAAGGAATACGGTCAGAGCACGTGATAGGATCCACCAGAATCATCGTTACAGACCCCAATACTTTGCACAACATCCTACACCAATGAAAATAGTAAAGTAATGATGGTTACTGCATTTTTCTTTTTAATGTCACCCGGGCTGTTTTTTAAAACAAACAAACAAAACGATATCTGGTGAACTTAGAAACAGTACTATCTTAGCACAGCAGTAGAGAGAATATCATGTCCTAGCAGTCAAACATACAGGGCCACATTCTGTGTCCACCCCTAACAGAAGGTATCAGCTGAAAAATGCATTGGTCTGAAGGATCCTGTCATTCTGCTGCCCCAGGACTCAAGTGGAAATGGGGTCTCTGAAGACGGGACCTACAAACTCCCTAAGGGTCTAAAGGGGTAAAAAATGGGACCAAAATAACTGTGTGAGGCATTGTGTTAATGTGGGAGATGCCACAGGAAATATTTTAGTACCCTCTTCAACAGATTCACACCCTGATAGAGAAGATAAAGTTAACAGACAATTACAATTCAGTGCTATGATAAGGATTAGCACACCTTCTAAGGGAAGTGTATGAGAGAGGGAGAGTCAGGGTGCTCAGTAGCATTCCCTAGAGGAAGTGACCCCACCCCCCAAGGCACATATGCTCTGCATCCACTAGGGTGGCCATAGCAATGACAGGCAACCACATGTGCCGGGCGGGCAGAGACAAACTTGATCCCCCATACATCAACAGTGGGAAAATAAGCTGGTAAGACCTTAGAGTGAAGGTTTTGCACAGCTGGGGAGATATGTCCATCAATCACGTGCTTGCTTTGCAAATATGAGGACCTGAATTCAATCTTCAGAATGCATGTAGCAAGCTGGGTATTGTGGCATACATTACATGTTTGTAATCCCAGCCTGAGGAAATGAGCAGATGCCTATGACTCCTGGGCCAGCCAGTTTAGCCTAACATGGTGGTTCTCAACCTGTGGGTCCTGACCTCTTTGACAAACCTCCAACCGTATTTACATTTCAATTCATAATGGTAGCAAAATTACTGTTATGAAGTAGCAACAAAACTAATTTTCTAGTTGAGGAACTGTATTCAAGGGTTGCAGCATTAGGAAGGTTGAGAGCCAGTGAAAGAGACTGTATCAAAAACAAGGTTGACAAGACCTGAGAAAGACACTAGCGTATGACCTGCACACATGCATGCACACCCACACACAATGAAGAAAACGGTTTGACAGCATCTCAAACTATTCAGCACAGACTTACCATATCATCTATCGACTTGACACTTAGGTACACACAAACATGCACAAGAATGTTCATAGCAGTATTTTCAAAATGGTTTAAAAGCAGGGGCACCTCAAGTACTTTCAATTGATAAATGGACCTCCCTAAAATCCAAAAGAAACCAGTGTCACACTCCAAAATAGGTCACCCACTCAGTAAGGAAGGAAGTACCCACAATGCTGCAATAGACAGACAGGAAGAAGCTTGGAAAACCACATGCTGTCTAATATCAGACACTAAGGTCACCAACCATGTGATTCCTGCTTCTATGAAATGTCTAAAGGAGAGAAAATCTAAACAAACGATTTAGACATTGGGAGAAGATGGACAGGAAGAGTAAGCACCAGCAGACACATCATTTCACTTTGGGGAGATGGGAAATGTTCTAATGATCTTCACAGAATCTTTGTAAATATTCTGGAACCTGCTGAACTCAAAGGTTCAAAATCACAGGGACTCCGAGTTTCGCTTAGTGGTAGAGTACTGGTGAGCATGAACAGGACCCTGGGTTCAATCTCAAGCATCATTCAAGAAAGCATATGAATTTTCTCAAGTCAAAATCATCAATGGAAGAAAAGCTTAGCAGGCAAAAAAAAAAAAAGTAATTAACAGGAAAGGAAGAAAGAAAACTACCCAGGCTGGTGAATGATAAAGAGAAAGGGGAGGGTTGGCAAGGTGACTTAGCAGGTGGCAAGCCAGAGGAGCCGAGTCTGATCCCCAGGACCCACATAGCAGAAGACAAAAACCTCCACATACACACAGTGGCACATGTGCATACACACATACATATATACATGCATACATACATACATATGTATATACATACATATATGTGTACATAAATGCATATATATGTACCTCCAAACATACACACATGCATAAATAATTGTGATGATTTTATTTTAAAAAGCAAAAGAGGAAAGGGATGAGGGAGCCAAAGCATGGAATCTGAGATATAGCTAGCTTGCCACTGGTGACAAAGGCCATGTAAGAGTTCTGGACAGCTCTGTGAGCATGAGAGGGGAGGGCAAGGGGGGAACTACCTACAGCTGCTGTTCTGGCTGACTGAGCGAGCTGACAAGGAACAGTAGACAGCTTGAGCTGAATGCAGAAAGTTAGAAACAATCCCAGAGAGGAAAAGAAGAGAGGAAAAGTGGGAAATGGAGCACATTTGGAAATTCCTCACTTCCACCCTTTACAAAAATATTTCCCATGTCAAACAGTAGAGAACAACCTACTTAGGCCGTCTGAGACAGGACCCCCACCTATCCAGTACCTTGGATCCTTGAATTCTTAGGGTGTGAGTAGATTCACTTCCTCTTGCTTTTGAAAGCAATGTTTACCTTTTTCAATGTTTTCTCACAGCTTCTCAGCTACTTCAGTCCTGTAGTAGGGTAGCTCTTCATTCCCTTTCCTTCTATTTTACAATATCACAAGCACTATAAACATTGTAAGTGGCTATGAAGACACTTAGTATGAGAATTTCAGCAATCTTCAAGATAAATAGTTCCCTACATTCATTATAACACATAAATTTCTCCCTCTTTCTTGAAATTTGTATTTTATAATGATTTTTATCAACATTAAGAAACCAAACTTCAGGGCTGGGGTTGTAGCTCAGTTGCAAACAACCTCCTTAACAATCAGGTGGCCCCGGCTCTGACATTCAGCACTATACATGTGTGCCCAAGATAAATCTATTCAGCGGACTGTGTATCAAAGCATACATACTTTTATTTCCATGCTTCCGAAACAATCAACTCATATTTAAATAAACAGAATAAGCTTTTACCGTCAACTACTAACACCGATAAATTCCAAGTCTGAGGCTGAACATGTCAAAACGTCTGCATCCTCAGCTAGAGAGCAGCAAATAGTGGCAGGACTCCCCTAGATGGTTCCACCTGTGGAGGGAAAAAGCCACTGTTTTATTGTCACCTGAGATGGGGGCAGCCTCTCAGAATTACAACTGAATTGGGTAGACAACAGTAGTTCCTCACACTAACCTTCTGCAGCTCTGGTCAGTATAGTGGGTCAGAATTCTAAAAGGAACTCATAATTTAATTGTCCTATTTGTTGTGATCTTTAGTGTGCCTAACTACACATGGCTGAGCCCATGCGCACGTGTGTGTGTGTGTGTGTGTGTGTGTGTGTGTGTGTACCACTTATCAAGCACTTCAGTCCTTCCAGGCAGGTGTTCTTGGATGGGTATTCCATGGGTAAGGATCCAAGAGTACACCGGGACTTAAAAACATGATTTCTACACATCAGACACCCACTAATAGTTACAAGGTTTGTGTGGAACAGGTCCCGTTCCCATGGAACTTTATTTACTTATTCCTTATCCCAATGCCACACCTGTAATCCCAGAAGTTAAAAGGCTGAGGTAGGACGGCAAGTTCAAGGCCAACCTAGACTACCTCACCAGACTTCCTCTAAAATGAAAAAAAAAACAAAAACAAAGGATAATAGAAGAGGTGATAAATGACAGTGGGGATATGTTTGTACCCAGGGATTCTGGTGAGTTCTGAATCACTGGATGTGCATATTGACATCACTTACAACATTAAACATGTGAGGAAATCCTAAAACCAAAGGGCTATGAAGAATTGTAAGCTGTTTATTCTCACTCTGTGGCACTGCTCAAAAAAGGTAAATATAGCCCTAGATTTAGAAGGCTATCTAGTCATGGTTATAGAGTAAATGGAGATGCAATCCTGGTGAAGAAACACAGTTTAGGCAGAGTGCCAGTGACTGGGTACATGTTGGGACATTTCCGAAATTCTCTGATGCCAGGGCTTCTAATGCCTGAGTTCCGTAACCATGGACACAATGGGTGCTGATTGAAGGGATCTGGCCAGTTTGAGCATCCTGAGAAAGGTGGGCACGGTGGGCACAGTGGTCACGGTGGGCATGGCTCTGGCAGGCATTGCCCTCCTGCATTCTCTCTGCCTTGCCAAAAACTCATTAGATTCCTAAAGCTAGCCACCAAGGTCCATTCCCTTATTTGACCTCTTCCTCGTCCTAAGGCTGACTGCCAAGGTCCAGCTATCAAAGTATTGAACTCCAGCAATCAGAAGCCCCCTTTGGATCAGCTAATTGACACATCCAATTAAAATTAAACACCTCATGCTCGCTTTTTTAAGCCATCATGAGTCAGTGTGCCTCCTCTCTACCCACAGGCAATTCTTTGTTCCAGTCTGGGACAAATACTCCTGACCCTTTGCCCTTGTCCTTCCCTTGTCCCCTTCCCTTTCTCCTTCTTCTTGTCTCTGTCCCTCATCCTTGTCTTCTATCCTTCTAGGTCAAATAAATGTCCTTTGTGCTGAGAACTTGGTCTTACAGTGTCTTGAGCCAGTTTTGAGATTCAATACACTGATGATTGTGAAACTCTGCATTACTGAAAAAAGACAATACATATTCCAAATTCTCTTCTTTCTAGTTAGTCTCTCATGGCTCATTTTTGTAGGCTCTAGTTGAAACCTCACCTCCCACTGCCAATTGGTGTCTCCTTTCATTTTATACTTTGTTAATGCTCATATATCCTTGACAACTCAGCATTTATTAGGATGACAGAGAATTCAATTTGTCTCTGCATATCATCCAAAGAAAGGAGCAGAGAATTAATAAAAATTCATAATGCTTAACACTCTATACAAATGAAATGTGATGTATTACTGACTTGACTGGGAGGTCCCTGGGGACAGAACAGACTGAAAAGTCAGAAACATGATAATGGAATGCTAGTGCTCCCCCTGGTTCCTCCCCCCCCCCAAAAAACCTATAGAAACTGAGACTAACTCTTTTATCTGTGTAGACTTCTATAGGTAAGCTTTATACAATATTGAAGAAAGAAATGAAGAAGACAACAGAAGAAAAATGACTTCCCATGCAACTAGCCTGATAGAACAGTGTTAGGGAAATGGTGGTGCTACTGAATACAGTCTCCAGAGTGACACTGTCACCAAGCCATTCTTCACAAAACTGGAGAAGCACACCAAGTATGGATGCGCAGGACACTAAGGCAGTCCTGAGCAAAATGAGCTCAGTTTCTTCTGTCGTTTTGTTCATCTCTTTCTTCAGTGTTTGAAGGCTATGTAAAAGTTAGACAGCTGTAGATGTATGGGGTATCTCTGGATTCTCAGTTCCACCTTACTGGTCTGTTTCTGGGTTTGTGCCAGTACTTTTTTGCAAGCAAGTGATATAGTAAAGCTTGAAATCGGGTGTTATGAGCCACCTCCTTGCCTCTGCCTCCCCAGCACAGGAGATTAAAGGCATGAGCCAGCATGCGCAGGCTCTGAGAGATACTGCCATTAGCTTCAATCCTCCAAGCCACCCTTACAAGCAGCAGGGAATGAGAACAGCTTGAAGTCTGTTTCAGTCATTGCTGTGGACTGGATGCTTGTCTGTTCAAAACGCAAATGTTGAAATTCTCCCCCATAGATGTGCTGGGGACGTGGGAGCATTGGGAAGTAATTAAAGTCACCAGGGCTCTGTCCTCATGCGATGAACATAGAGGGCCAAGGGCCTCCCTCTCTCACTTACAACCATGTTCAGATAAAAGAGGCTGGCAGTCTACAAGCAAAGGGAATATCTCTACCAGAGGTAGACCATGTTGTACCCTCATCTTAGCCTTCTGAGCTTCAGAAGACTAAAATATACTGGTCTCTTGTCCCAAACCTGGGGCACTTTGTCATAGCTTCCTGAACTGACTCCAACATAAGCAAGCTCACTGTGTATTTGCAAGGAACACTAAGACATCTTTAAGTCTCTTCTCTTTTGGATTGCACCTCATTAATCACTAAGGGGGTATCCCAGTTTCTAGCTCATACAAACTCCCTACCTAACCAATTCCCAAGCTGCCAACTAAAACCCCTAATTGCTAGACAATTCCCAAGACCCTCCTCTAACCCCTGAGAAACTCCAAAGACTCTCTACCAAGACCCCACCCCCAGGATATTGAAGATGGTTCATTTAGTCAAGCATCATGGGATGAGAGGTAAGTTTTATCATATAATACTTGACCTCAGAGAAGCTAACTAAGAATGAAATTCCAGAGTAAAATAAAAACAATAATAATAATAATAAAAAGACAGACAGACAAAAGAGACCAAATAATTCTGTGGAAAAGTGCATAAAAAATTTTAAAGACTTAAAACAGATCGGGGAAATAAATAGGATTCAGGTGGGTCAAAATCTACTCTTCTAAAATTATGGCTCCTGGTAACCAAGCTGTGTACTTAAAAACTTCATGTTTAAAATGCTTTCCTTCCCACTTCTTCAGTAGTGTGTGTGTGTGTGTGTGTGTGTGTGTAGGACTGTGTGTTCACAGGTGCACATGCACATAGTCCTATACCTCTGTCTTTCAATCACTCAATGAAATACCAGGTGCACTGTGGCATTCTCCTATAAAAAAGAAGAACAAAGCTATTGTCACTTATGAGCTTTGGTCTAGCTTGTCAAGCAGGAATGAAAATCTCTTTCTAAAAACAAAGTTTTGCATGGTTGTTGTGTCCTACCCACATGAGCTGGATCAGCTTACAGGTGGTGGGGTAGGGGCAGAGATAAAGGAACCAAGGGACTTTGGAAGAAAGCAATCTCCAGAAAAATCTAGGCTTTCTTGACTCATACAGCTCACCCTCACACTAAGGCCCAGTGTGATATGAGAAACAGAAAGCTCTATGCCTTTTTCTCCATTAATGACTAAACTACACCCTTAAATTAACTCTTCAGAAACAAACATCTTCCACTATTTCTAAATATTCCTCTATTTGCTCCCCCCCAAACTATGAAACAAGCATACTGCAACACACACACACACACACACACACACACACACACACACACATCATTTCGCTCCATTTCTAGGCCTCTGGTTTTACATAATCCAAAGACACAAAGCCTCTAGAGCAAAAATGGTTAGGTTATTTTGAAAGAATGCATCAAATATTAGCTGAAAATTGGTTCTAAATGGGGCCACTTAAGCCTCCATGGGAAGGGTTTGCAGGGACTGGGGAATAAAATTGTGTGAAGCTGAAAAAGAAAATTGATGGCAAGAAAATGATGACCAATGGGTTTAGTGCTATCATCTCTGAGAATACTAAGGACATTCAGGCTTTGAAGAGGGAAAAGATTACATATGTGACCTTGAGGACATTTCCAGACTGAGGACTTGGTGTGGTGTGGCTTCCTTTGGAGAGCAAACAGGATGGGCTGTGTTCTTCGTGTCCAGGTAGACGAAGAGTCTGATAAACACTTTTGATTGCCTTTGAGCACATTGGGGGCTGAAAGCTACATTTCCATAAAGAATGAGCATCAGATAATGGTGGCAAAATGTTCCATCCTAGGTAGCTGAGGTCAGGAACCCAGAACCTAGAGGATTCTGTGAACAAGGGGTAGAACACTGAAGAGGAAGACACTGAAAATGGCCCTGTCCATTTCAGTCTTTGTTTTTATCCCCTGGTACAGCATACTAAACTAAGCCTCGGTTAGTTCGGAGCCACTAAAAAGACTCAGTGGTATCACCTAAAATCTTACCTCACACAGACCAAAAGGCTCCTGGACCCCATAAATCTAATCAATGTAAACACTGACTGTGTATTTTCAACCTATTGGAAGGTAGATTTGCTGAGAAATTTCTTTAGAGGATTGGTTCTTAGGCAGTTCATCTAAGGATACTTTTACTAAATAAATTTAAAAATTACTGATAAGTTCTATGAGATTTTCTTCACAATATTTATATGAAGCAATATTAGTTCTTAGAAATGTTTAACAATCTTAATTCATGAAAACATAACGCATTAGGTGACTGGAGAAATGGTTCAGTGGTGAAGAGCACTAGTTACTCTTCCAGAAAACATCAGTTTGATTCCCATCACCCATGTGTCAGGGCATAACCATCTGTAACTCCAGTTCCAAGGCTTTGATGCCCTCTTCTGGTGTCCTTGGTACTTCTGCAAACGTTTCATTCAGGAAAAACACCCATACATATAGTACAAAAAAAATTTTAAATCTTTTTAAAGTATCACCCAAAAAAACTTTTTAAAAATCCTTTATAACTATCACCCACTACAAGCTAAACTAATATTTTACAAATATAAAAATAATGAGATTTTCTCAAAACATCTAGTTACAAGAAGGGCATTGTTTTCTATTGGTAGAAAAAAATGTCTGGCTTAATAAAAGACAGCTGAATTTTCTACTGGCTGTTATTAATCTGGCACCATATCTTTCTCAGCAGAAGTATATAAAGAAAATCTATTTTCATGGTGATACAAAGTTGCAAAATGAGAAATCAGGCAACAGCATTTTCAAGTAGCTGTGGATAGTCTTGGATTGATATTATACTAAAACTGAAAAATCAAGCTGAGACTTTTCCTCACATCTGACATATATTCATCTTCCCATTTGATCTTTGACACTTGTCAAAAAAAACCTGACTTATAGAGCTAAAGAGATGGCTCAGTGGTTAAGAGCATCAGCTGCGCTTACAGAGGGCCCTAGTTCAATTCCCAGCACCCACAATAGCAGCTCACAACTGTCTCCAGAGGATCCGACACCCTCAAATAGGCATACATGTAGGCCAAACACCAAATGTACATTAAAAATAAATAATTAAAAAATTGACTTACGTCAACCACATTCATAATCATTTACAAAATATGGACTCACTGAGTGGTTCCAAAAGCAAGAAGAGGGTTGGACTAAGACAGACAGACATCAGCTGTTCATCTGCATCCTCAGATGTTAGCTCATAGCCAGAGACCATGTCATGCTCACTATCCAGTCTCTAGTGACAGCACATGAAGTACATTGCCTGTACCCTTTCAGAGCTCCAGAACTATCTGGATGGCTTTTGTTTGTATCTGAATCCCACTAACTACTCCAGGGGCAGCCATGACTAATGTGTGCCACACTGAAAAAAGGAACATAAAACTCCTCATGGTATTTGTACCAGATGAGAAAAAGAAATAGATTAACTGACTGTGTAAAAATCAGCGTTAATAAAAACCATTTAAAATCATGTTTTCAGTGAAAACCTGATGCCGTTTAAAAGTTCCAGTTTCAAAATTGAAGTCTATTTTTAATTCCCTGAAACATAGAAAGCAACTGAAGGAGAACAAATTATTGCTATCACCAGGTTGTGGTAGTGACAGAGCCTGAAATGTCATTGGAGTTTTCTCCAACTGCATTGAAAGTCAAAACTCTTGAGAACATTAGCCAGAACTGATACTCAAATATATTGACTACTACTATCAAAAATCTATGTATATGCACGTGAAAGAGAAGAAGATAGAGTTGTATGCACGTGGGGCACAAGTCAGTGAGGTTCTCTCCTCTCCTGGCTGCAGAACTGGATGGAGCCTTCTGCTCTTCTTGTGATGGGGGCAGAGAAGTCAAGCCTAGCTCTTATGAGTGGCCTGAAGTTTCAAAAGTTCTGATCACATGAACTGTATGCTACATTTTTCTCCCTAGTACTGCTTGGAAAGTGTTTGCCTCCTTAATGAGCTGAAGTCACTTTGTGAGAGAATCGATTATCTCTTCAGAATGGCTTAAGCTGTGGAACTATAAAAAATTGCAGGTGGTCTTGGTTACAAGGGAGCTATCTGTCATCCTGAACTATTGACAAGTTTTTATGTAGCATAGTCCCAAATCGCTCGCGAAGTTTAGTTATTCATCCATGAAATCTAAAATTTGGAGTCTACCTAAGGGAAAAGGGGAGATTTAGACTAACAGTCTGGTCTCCAGTCCCTTATCAACATCACATTTCAAAGCTAGAGGGAAGGGAAAAGCTAAATTCCCTTAAGCTCCACCATCTTAGGGTACAGCTGGTGTCCACCTTCATTCAACTGATAACTGAGGGTGCCATAAATCCCAGCGATTGGGAAAAGCTACTTAAAATCTTTCATAGCTTTAATTTATGACTGGCCAAGAACTAATAAATATGATAGTAAATATTTATTTTTCCTCAACAATGTGTTTGTCACCAAGCTGCAGACAGAATCAATTCCATCCTGGTCCCCCGAGCTTAAAAAAATTAAGCACATGTTAACTTTGCTGCATTAGCAGAGATAGTCAAATGACACACAATGGCCAGAGTGCAAATCTCCCTCCAAAACCTGATAAAAATGCCACCCTGGAGTCTATGATTTCTCCACTACACAATGAGTCTCTGGGGAGAGCTGCCTACTGGCTAATGACCTCATAGACAAAATTTGTATGTGCATCGTGCCTCTAGATGAGGCAGCAACTTGTTTTTATTGTCTTTTCTTTCTGAATATAAAACATCTCAATCTACAACTAAATGAATGACTTTGCTGTCCCTCTGTTCCACAGCTCCACTTCTGAATTCCATGTTGGTTGCAATCCAGATTGTCTAATCTGCTTTCCCAAAGGAATGGTCATTGCCAGGGACTCTCGAACATTCCACCCTATGAAGTAGCTGAGTCCCTCCATTAAGGGATTCCTCTCTTTCCGTCCCTTCCATTGTCTAGGTTTTTTGGGGGGAGGATGGGTGGGTATTTTAGAGTTCATCAGAACCTTTGGTAAGCAGAACCCACATCAAATACTTGGGCACACAGCACTAAAGTCAACTGCCAAAAGAAATGAAAACTTCTAATGGGAACTAGAAAAACTCTCAATACATGGCATGGTATTTTCTTCCATTATAACCATCTCAAAATATACAGCTGTGCACTTGACCATTTTTCTTGGAGTAAAATAAACTAAATTCCACAGTGCTCATGCACGCACGCATGCGAGTGTGCATGTATACTTGTCTCTGTGTGTGTTCATTTGAGTATATGTGCATGTGTGTGTGTGTGTGTGTGTGTGTGTGTGTGTGTGCATTTTTATGAATGCTAAAGGACAGCCTAGGCTGTCACTCCTCAGGAGCTACCCACCTTGCATTTTGAAAGAGGGCCTCCCAGACCTATAACTTGCCAAGTTCGACTAGACTAGCCCTGGGGGATCCTCTTATCTCTGACACAGCAAGACTGAACTTATATGTAAGCAATGCCACAGGAAGCTCTTCACATGTTCAGGAATTGAAATCAGTCCTCGAACTTGCAAGACTACTGCTTTGCTGACTGACCCATCTCACCATGTAGATTTTAAGAGAAAGGGGAAGAGAATCACTTGATTCCAACAACCAACAACAGCTGTCCCCATTCTGTCACTTTGGACTGCAGTCACTTATTTCTGACACAACACCCCTGAGTTCCCATTTTATTCGCTCATATTCAGCATGAAAAACACAGCAGATGTATTGGCCGAGAACAACAGAAGATTGAAGAAATCAGTCTGTGTGCCCTAAAAGATTAATGCTATACTTGTGTGTACATGTAAAGAAATCTTTTTAATAAGAAAGTAAAATGGGAGGGATGGTGGGCAGAGAATAAAAAAGAAAAAGAGGGAATCACAAAGCTATACAGGCCAGCATTTAGGAGGAAGCAGAAAACTAGGGGCGAGAGATACTTGTCTACTGTAGTCAGGAGAGCAAGAGGGAGCAGTTACCACATCTGTCCCAGGTTGGACATGTCTTCCTTCGATTTTTATACCTTCACAGTGATCAAACGTTTCTCACCCTGAAATCTCAAATCTACCCTCCTTTTCTCGTCCCGGTGGTTCTGTTCTAGCGAATGGGTTTTCCATGTACTGTGTCCTACTGGAATAACCTTGCCTACTCACTGTCTTTCACTCTGTCCATCCTCAGTGGTGATACCCACCCAGGCAGCACTTACACACCACCTTGTGGGCCAGTTGTCTTCAAGTTAAAATCTAAAACACAGCCTTGGTCTCAGTTCTGGGACCCTGATAGTCTGTGTGCATTTCTCTCAGTCAACTTGATGATTCACCACACCACTCCATTAAGGACAGGGCTTTATTTCCTGATGAATGGAGACTATAAAACAGGGATCATTAGAGGAACTATCTCACGAGGCTTTAAAAACAAAACAAAACAAAACAAAAACCTCAGTAAGGATGTAACCACAGGCTTGGTGCAATGCTGGCACTTAGTCAGCCATCCACATAGACTAGGCAGAGCAGAAGGAAGAGAATGTGCCAGCTACTTCTACTTTTAGGCTGTTTTTCAAGACTGTCCTGTCTTCTCTTCCGCTCTCCTTAAAGCATGGTGGCGGACACTGTCCTCTAGCCTAACACAGCTATTGCCCTCTCTAGCTGTTTGGCACTGAGACTACTGGCAGCTGACTCACACAGATTGGGCCCACCAAGGTCTATATCATGAGCCCCTGAGGAGGGGGCTTCATGAGGTCTCTGCCCTCCCAAATACAAGCAGTTAACATTTGCTAGGGAAGAGGGGCAAGAGACCTCAAGTCTCCTCAAAGATATAGAGGAATTAAGGCCCTGTGCCTCCTTCTGAGGACATAAAAGAGGTTAATGATAGCTAAGGAGGAGACATTTTCTTTCATAGTATATTGCTCATAAGTCGCCCATATAGTCCTGAAAAAAAAAAAAAAAAAAAAAAAAAAACCTTACCCAAGCTCCTGTAAATGACTCTAACTAAGCTCATTGGCTCTCCAAAATAGACTTGAATGGAATAATTTCTTTGATTTCTTGTCAGTGCCCTATATTCGGTAAGGAGGTGTTTGCTTATGTATCTTGGAAAATATCTAATCATGTCCAGCTTACTTTAATTCCCTCCCAGAAGGAGGGTTCACTGCTAATGTTCTGCACTCCTTATTGACCTGGAAAAAAATTAGTTCTTTTTCTAATATACAAGGTGAGTCACTTTCTCTCAGTACGACCAAAATTAATCATTCTCTTCCTTCTTCTACAATTAACTGATCACACATCCCCTAATCTAAATTCTGCACTTTCAAATTGATCTCCAATGCTCTCTCCTTTTCATACCTGTTTCCCTGAGTATTCATCTCCCTGTCTAGAGATAAATTAACACAGATGCAATTCTTTCACTAAATAAACCCACAGATAAGTCACCTGGAGAATTTAATTGAAATGTTTGACATCAGCTGTCTGTTGTAAAGCTTAAATACAATCATATAAGTAAAACATATAAGCTGTGTCTCAAGCAAGAATATATGATATAGTTACACTGTTTTTATTATAACTGCAGAAAGGAATCTCTAAGTGCTTCACCAAGAATGTCTAATAAACCAGGCGACAACCATGGCGACCGACCATGGGTTGTTTCAAATTATGAGAGGACTGCATTAAGGATCAGAGCATATTAGGGTAGACTGAATTTTTAAAGTCTTTCAACTTCTGTTCCTATAAAGTAGATGAGATTAGACCAGACCAGCCTTCCCACCACAGACCAAGAAAGGAAACAATTGATGAATTAGGTTCTGCTCACAGCCATCGGAGGACAGTCAGGCTCCTTGACTTTAAGCGTCAATGCTATGGAGAGCTGACATTCGACCTGTCTTTAACCCATTTGATGATTCCACTACAGATGGTGGAAAAACTCAAGAATAGGGCTTATTCCAACCTCACAAAGCTCCACAGGGAAAAAAAATAAGAGTTCATGGCCTTCGAGAGGGAAGAGGTCCTGGTAACAACCCAAGCTTTCAGCAGAGCCCCAAGGGCCCAAGCTGGAAACTAACTAGAGATCAGGAAAAATTGAAGGGCATCTTGGGGACAATTTAACCCCTGCCTGGATCAACTTGCCCCTCTGTAGAGGAAAGTAACATCAGCCACAGATAAATACTATCTCTGTGTTTTTAATAAATAATTCCCCGTAGTCATGAGAATCAACTACGCTTACAAAAATAAGAACGAGCCAAAAAAATCCAGAGAAAATTCAGAAACAGACCCATAGGGAATTGAGACATAATAGTTAAAGGAGAACTTTAGAGTCACTGTGACTAACATGTTTCATAATCAAACAACAAACTATAAATAATATAGTATAAGATTATCAAAGGCATATTCTGTGGTTTGGAATATAAGCCCTGGTAGAAACACATTCAAAAGATGAGGATTATTGAATATCACGTACAGAGGAGAGCAAAGTGAAGCAGATGATACTGCAAAAGAAAATATCCATTAAAAATTAAAGCATGGAGAGAAAAGAAGATATGACTGATGGAGCACTGTCTTTTCATCATTACATTGTGTGTGGCATGTGAGTATGATAGATGAGTGTGTGTGTTGTATGGGAGTGTGCATGTGTGTGTTGTGTGGTATATAAACACGCACACACCACAACACATGTATGGAGGTCATGGGGTAACTTACAAGAGTCTCTCCTTCCACAGTTTGAGCCCCAGAGATTAAACTCAAGTTGTCAGGGTTAGCAGCCAACTGCCACTAGCAACTGGTGTAATCTCACTAGTGCTGAAACACAGTTTCAAACACAAGGAAAAGGAACCCCAGAGCAGAAAATGAAATTAAAGCAATCTCTGAGGAGATCATGGCAGACAGTTGACCAAAACCCATGGAGAAAATCAAGCCAGATCCAAAAGGTGCTAACTACCTTAAGTATGAGAGAAACAAAACACCTCATACCCAGAGTGCCACAACAGAACTGCAGGAAAACAAAGATAAGTGAAATCTTAAAGGTGTGGAGAAAATGAAGTTGGGTGTGGTGAGGCCCAACTCGGAAGGCAGAAGCATGTGAATCTACTGAGTGTGAGGCCAGCCTGGTCAACAAAGCTAGTTCCATGACAGCCAGGGATACATAGAGAAACCCTGTCTCAAAAATCCAACCCCAGCTCCTTGCCCCCAAAGCAAACCAAACAAATACAACAAATATAACAACAACAACTACTACTACTATTACTACTACTACTACACACACACACACACACACACACACACACAACTGGGGGGGGGGAGACAAGATATATAAGCTAGCCACATGGGAGTATGTATGAAAAGGACTATTTCTTTCTTTCTTTTTTTGATATTTACTTTATTTACATTTCAAATGTTTTCCCCTTTCCAGGTCTCCCCTTCAGAAGCCCCCTACCTCATCTCCCCTCCTCTTGCCTCTATGAGGGTACTCCCCCACCCACCTACCCACTCCCATCTTCCCTCCCTAGCATTCCCCTATACTGAGGCATCTAATACCCTCAGGCTCAAGGGCCTCTCCTCCCAATGATGTCCAATAAGGCCCTCCTCTGCCACATATGTATGTGTCCAGCACAATGGGTCCCTCCATATGTATTTTTTGGTTTGTGGTGGTTTGGTTTCCAGGAGTTCGAGGGAGTCTGGCCAGTTGACACTGTTGCTCCTTCCATGGGGCTGCAAACCCCCTCAGCTCCTTCAGTCCCTTCTCCAATTCCTCCATCTGGGACCCCATGCTCAGTCCAATGGCTACTTGAGAGCATCCGCCTCTGTATTTGTCAGGCATTGCCTGAGCCTCTCAGAAGACAGCTTATCATGCTTCCATCAGCAAGCACTTCCCAGCATCCACAATAACATCCAGCTTTGGTGGCTATATATGGGATGTATCCCCAGGTGGGGCAGTCTCTGGATGGCCTTTCCTTCCTGTCTCTGCTTCACACTTTGTTTCCATATTTCCTCCTGTGAGTATTTTGTTCACCCTTCTAAGAAACATGGAAGCATCCACATTTTAGTCTTCCTTCTTAGGCTTAGGCTTCATATGATCTGTGAATTGAACCTTGTGTATTCTGAACTTTTGGGCTAATATCTACTTATCACTGAATACATACCATGTTTGTTCTTTTGTGACTGAGTTACCTCACTCAGGATGATATTTTCAAGTTCCATCCATTTGCCTGCAAATTTCATGAAGTCATTGTTTTTAATAGCTGAGTAGTATTCCATTGTGTAAATGTACCACATATTTTGCATCCATTCCTCTGTTGAGGGACATCTGGGTTGTTTCCAGCTTCTGGCTATTATAAATATGGCTGCTATGAACATAGTGGAGCATACATCCTTATTACGTGTTGGAGCATCTTCTGGGTATATGCCCAGGAGTGGTATAGCTGGGTCCTCAGGTAGTACTATGTCCAATTTTCTGAGGATCTGCCAAACTGATTTCCAGAGAGGTTGTACCAGCCCGCAATAATAGTAAGACCAACAGCCTCTTCGAGGACACATAGCAACCAGGATACTTATTATTAGAAACAAATACTTCAAATGAACCAAAACAAAAAAACACCCTTTAAATATCCATTAAAGAATATCCAAAAATATCCTTTAAAACTAATGGGAAAATGGTGTGTATGTGTGGTATGAATTAATAAATACATTAAGTACTTTAAAAACAATTAGGGGGAGAAAAGACTTTACTACCAGAATGTCTGAAGCAATTGTAAATGGAAAGAAAATAGTCCCAGGGAAAAAAGTTTGTTGTACTGAATAAAGAGACAGTCTACAGGAAAACACTAGCCAGGTATGCATCCTACAAAGGGTTAATATCCAGTTAAAGAAACCAAAAACCTGGGCCAGACAGAGGCTTCAGTGGGTGAAGGTCCTTGCCACCAAGCCTGAAGACCTGAGGTCACTTCATAATATTCTCATGGTAGAAGGAAAGAACCTATTTCCACAAGTGTCCCCATGTCACATGAACCACAGAATACACATCATTCATTCATGCAAGTACGGATACACACATACATGCAAACACACTAATAATAAATAGTCCTAAAATTTTAAATCTGCATTTATTCAAATCCCATTTTAAGTTCCTTTAAGAAACATTTACTTAATTATATATTATGTCCTAGTGTTTTCCTATGACACCCCAGGGAGTATGCTAGGTCTAGAAACAAAGTGAGGGTCTTAACCAACATCATCGCATATCACATGTTGTTGGGATCTTCCCTGTTGCACACAACTGAGCTCTTCTCTCTCTTAGCACCAAAAAGCTCATTCAGGATTGTCATTTGTTTGGTTGGACTTTTCAGAACCTCATCAGGACCTTACTTGGTTGCACGCTCATCCTCTCTTTATGTCACAAAGCTCAATGGGCATTAATGGCTTTGCATAAATATCCACAGAATTAAACTTTTGCAGAAGGCTACAATGATCTCAAACTACATGATACACTTTTTTAAAAGAAACAAAATCTTCCAAGTTCCAGAAACAAAATTCATGAGTATTGTTTTGGAAAGGTCTAGCTGATTGAAAAAAGAAAACAATTTATCTAATAAAATTTCAAGACAGTTAAAATATATTCTTTAGACTGAATCTCACTGTTGATGAGCAGAACAGATTGAGCACATGAGAGGCCATTATTCTACCCATTGAAATTAACATTGCCTGTGCAAGTTATAAATAGCCCCAGTGGGGCTGGAGAGATGGTTCAGTGGTTAAGAGCACTCAATTATCTTCTAAAGGACCTGAGTTCAATTCACAGCACACACATGGCAGCTCACAACTGTCTGATGCCATCTTCTGGTATGCAGATATAATGCAGACAAAAATCCCCATATACATGAATAAATCTTCAAAAAATAAAAAAGATTAACCACCACCACCACCACCACCACTCCAAAGGCCCAAGTATCTTCTCTAGCCAAAGAGATAAGGCTCTGAACAGAAGAGCTCATGGTCATTCACCACGCAAAGCTCAGACTAGAGCAGAAGCGGACTCTTACCTTTCAACCCACGCTTGGAGACATCACTTTTACCCACGGGTCTGCCAATTACCTCCATGTGAGTTTTAAATCTCCTCTATTCTTAAACATTAAGCTTTGTCCTCCATTTTCTTAGATACTGACTTAACAACAAGAGGGTATTTTTTGAAAGTCATATTACATCTCAAAATCCAGTTTAACAAATTATTCATTCTCTCCCTCCTCCTCCTCCTTTCTCTATCTCTACATGTGTGGGCCTTCATTCATGGATGTGTGTGCAAGGGTACACGTGTATACGTGTGCACATCCCTGTGGAAGCCAGAGGTCATCATGGACTCTCTTCTTGTCATTTTCAAGACAGATTCTTGAACTGAAACAGAACGTCCCTGATTTGGCTAGATGGCTGACCCTCGAAGCTCACAGGTCCTCCTGCTTTCCGAGCCCTGGTATTACAGGTAGGCACCACCATAGCAGACTTTTCTTTTTTCATGCGGGTGATAAAGATCCAGACTCAGGTCTCATCCCCGTATAGCAAGGACATTATTGGCTAAGCCATTTCGCCCAGCTGGGGAAATATTTTCTTTCACTCAAAGTCTTCACTATTTTTGTAGTCCAATATGGATATAGACTTTGTTGAGCAAAATTAAACACTTTTTTTCCCAACTAGAAAGATTTTCTCTTTTATCAGGCACCTGATCTACAGCAGGCTAAGTTGTCATCTCTTGCCATCAAAATGGGCTTCCATCAACATCTTCACATAATAAATCAAGGAATTAGACTCAGAAATTAACTCAAGTTGAATTAGGACACCAAGCTGAGAAGTGACAGAGCAGGTGTTCAGTCCTAAGTTGTCCAGGGCCTGGAAGAAGCACTAATAGTTGTTTGCATCTCTGATTACTTCTTGCAATACTGGACTAAGGAAAGCTGCGCTCAGCCCCCTGGGTATAGGCCAGAGAGAACTCTTAAGGAAGCAGCTCCCCTGCTGAGGTCAGACATAGGATGTCCTGTCCCACCGTAGTCTGCAAACTCTGGCCTACACATTCTAGCCCAGCCTGGAGGTACGACAGGGGCCTGTTTGCTTCGAATTCCCACCACCTGGCCAAGAGCAAGAGCAAAGGAGAAGCATTCAGGAGAGACCTTATGTGAAGACCTTTTGCTTTACTCTCCAGCCAGCCTGAAACTTCTTAAGTGTTTGACACAGAATCTTCTGCCTCAACCCCTTTTATTTCCAAAGCAGTGCACATAAAAACATTAACAGGTCAAACTGTGTAAATCATCCTCTTGACTTCTGAGATCTGTGTCATGTTAACCTCATGAGAATTCTTCCAGCTGGACAATTACAGGCGGTGTATTTTCTCTATGACCACAGTTTGGCATATGTGTATATGTTCCTCTCAGTGTGTGAACACACACAAGTACATACTGAGACCTTTCTCTATTGCTCCCCACTTTTTATTATTGGTTTGTTTGTTTGTTTGTTGAGACAAAATCCATCACTGAAAGTAAAGCTCATGGATTCTGTAAGACTAGAAGACCATCGAGCTTCAGGGATTCTCTCGTTTCTACATGTCCAGTACTAGGATTGAGTGTGTGTGTGTGCGCTCGTGAACATATGCACACCACAGATACTGGAAATCCAAACTCAGGTCCTCAAGCTTATACAGTGAGCATTTAAGTAAGCCATCATCATCCAGCATCCTGACCACAGTTTTTAATTATATTTATTTGTGTGCCTGTGAGAGAGTATGTACTTTGACACACATGTTTCATTGTGTGTGTGGAGAACAAAGGACAATTTGTGGGGGTCAGTTATTTTCCTTTCTTCTTGTAAATCCTGGGGATCAAACTCAGGTTATCTGTCTTAGTGGCAAGCACCTAGACCTGCTCAGCCCAGACCACAATTTTAAAAGAGCATATCTAAGCCATAAGGCCTCTGGCAAATAATTTTGATAATACTTTATTATCATGTATCAACTTATATTACCTGATAACGATAACTTAGTAATTAAGAGGCAGACCTTTGATCTTTCTCTTAATACATAAAAATATTAAATGAGCTAATACATAAACAGAGACTTAGATCTTCAAAGCATCTTTAATGGGTTAATCTTCATCTTTCTACAAACAACACACACCTCAAGATCCAGCATGCCTAGAGCACTAACTATTTTCACAGTGCTGTGACAGAGCAACTAAGAGAGGAATGATTTCTTTGGGGCTCACAGTTTACAGTGCAGGTACATTGTGGAGAAAAGGCATGGCACACAGCCCCAACTGGGGCAGTGCAGATGGGCTGCAATGGCTGTTCACATCATAGAAGATCAGGAAGAGGAGCACATGGAACTGGAACCAGGGGCAGGTACAGCCTTCAAAGGTCCATCCCCAGTGATTTACTGATGCCAACAAGGCCCCACCTCCTAAGGGTCCCTCTGTTTCAAAATGTCAGTGCTATTAGCTGATCTAATGTTACTGGATCCAACAGGCATCCAATGCACAAACATGGTGGGAAAACTTGAGACTCAAACCACAAAATCCAGCCACTAGGCATTCTCTGACCTGTACTGTTTACACAACTGCAATGCCCTTCATCCAGTGCATTCAACAAATGTTTATCTGGGGGATGGGAGGGGAAGGTTGAACAAAGAGAGGCAGGTTCTGTCTGTTGAAAAAAAACCATAATATGCAAATAAGCATGCAAATAGGGAAAATGTATCCAGGCTAATGGCTATAAGAAGCACCTGGTGAGTGGAGGCAGGGGACTTGATCTTGAGCCTGAGAAGTCAGGCTCTCCTGACAAAGAAGTAACACATAAGCATCTGGTTCCTGTCAGGTGGAACCAGGTATTTTTTGTTTTGTTTTTGTTTTTGTTTTTTAAAAAAAAATGTTTTCCAAGCAGGTGCATAAGGAGCAGCAAAAGTAAGCAAGTTGGATGAGAGGACACCAGGGGACAATTGGGGCCAGTGTGAACAGGATGGAAGCTGGCTCAGTAAGGACATGCTCACACAAAAGACTGAGAACCTGACTTCTGATTCCCAGAACCCGAAGAAAGTGGGGCAATGGTCGAGTGGGTCCGTAATCACAAAGCTCCTGGGGGACACCTATAGAAGAATCCTAGAAGTGTGTGGGCCAGCTACTGTGGCCTATGCAGCTGCAGGAAACCAGAATAGATTCTGCCTCAGAGTGGAAGGTGAAAACCAAAGATTATCTTCTGACTTCTAACACACACACACACACACACACACACACACACACACACACACAAGAAAACTTGAAGAGCATGTGCAAAGGCCCTGGGGTACTAGAAGGTTAGTAAGAGAATCCGAGGAAGCCCACCTCGCCTCTGCTTACAGAATCTCTCTCCTCACACATTTCTCAAATGCAACATCCTCTGAGGAGCTACTGTCCCCTGCACTGTAAACTGATATCCCTCATACCATTATGACATTTCTTCTCCGTGTCTGTTAGCACCTAACTCACTGTAAGACAATTATCTGCTTATACATCTGTCTCCCCCACCAGCAGGAGGGACAGAACATTATCTTTCTAACTGTCAGTATGCATTGCTAAGCATGTCTAAAACACTCCTTGTTAGTGAATGAATGAATCTCGACAATCCAACCATGTTCCCCATTCCACTCCCCCCAGGCCTCCCACCCCCGCCCCTAGCACACCATAGCTAATCATTCTGCCTCACAACTGTACTTACCTACTTTGAGAGTTGCCTACATTTTTTTCTTCTGATGAAGCTCAGCTGTACAGTACTAACCTTTTAGAAAGTGCTTTCCTCTGGTACCCTTAATGAATCATACGGTGTTATTTACTGCAGCCTTGGAGCCATCTGCACAGACATTGTTAACACAATGTAATTCGCTTTATAAATATCACACAATTATCTAATTTTTTAAAAGCTCTGGCTGCTTTGAAAGGTGTTATTTTGGAAACAAGTCCTGGCCCATCCTAGGGAAATTCCCAAACCAGTATTGTAATTGCTAAGTATATCCACAGAAGCCCTGAGAGGCTGGACAGGAAGTATAAGTCCCTGAGCTGTTGTGGACATTTCTGAATGCTGCCAATACAACAGGAGAGGGGTCACACGCACCCCTGTCCCACCTGTGGTCACCTGCCCTGTCTGAACTCCAGATAATGACTCCAGAACTCCACAAAGCCAAAGTCGGTTTCCCTCCCTGGTGACAGCAGCCCCTCCCCTGCAGCTCCAGGACACTTGCCAGCCTGTGTGTGTCCAACAGTTGCAAGAAGGATTAGAAACAGGGACATGCTTGTCCACTGGCCATTTTTGCTGAGGCTTCCAAATGGAACTAGCTGTCTGTGTGTGGGTTTTCCTTACAGGGTGCCAGCAACTAGGCGCTGACTCTCCTACCTCCCAGAGTAAACCCTCCCTTCTGGGACAGGAAAAACAATACAATCAAGATTAGGGTATTCCTGGAGCAACCCGACCCTCCAGCTCTCTGGCTATTTGATACAGGGCTGTTAGACAGGGCCCTGCCCCTCCTCGGTCTATCTTTACCTGCCATCTTTAGAGGATTACTGGGGAAGGGCTGGCAGTGGTCTGCAGTAATTTAACCCAGGCCTCCTGGAGTCGTTTATGAACAGATGTGAGCTAACATTCCCATACAGCCAGGCAGAGTCCTGGAATCCAGGGCAAAAGCAGTGTCCCTGAAAAGTGTGCTGAGCCCCACTTTGTCTATCTTCACTGCAGAAGGGCAGGATGTGGGCTGCCTGGGAAAAAGAGCCCTCACCAGTACAGTCCTGAGGCTGCCCTTTGATGTGTGTGTGTGTGTGTGTGTGTGTGTGTGTGTGTGTGTGTGTATGTGTGTGTGTGTGTGTGTGTGTGTGTGTGTGTGAGAGAGAGAGAGAGAGAGAGAGAAAGAGAGAGAGAGAGAGAGGAGGGAAGTGGAGGGAGAGGGAGCCAGAAAGAGAGAGAATCTGACACACGAGAGTTGGTTCTTTATTACAAACTTCTTGTCTTTATGTCTAATAATTATAAAACCCCTTGGGAAGAAGGAAAGGGTGCTATGAAGTGCCACAGGAAAGGGTAGACACCACCAAGGAAGGCAGGGCCAGGAAACAAGAAAGCCTGAGAAAGAAGAATGGGGGGCAGTGAAAATCTGATCTGTGAGGTACAATCACCGTACTGACCTTACCTTTCAGATGGAAGCTGCCTATCTGCCTATTGTTTTTACTGTCCAACAGTCGGGAGCTTAGGGGGGGAATCTGAGGTGGGTGAGATCAGACTGTGATGGCTGGGTTGTAACCCATAGACCATCTGCAGAGGCTTCAAACACCCCTCTTCAGGATAAACACATCACTAGTGTGAGAGTCTGCTACTGCTAAAAAAAAACCAAACTAGATTCTCTAGATTGGGTACTTTACAAATAAAGTGACTGATTCCTTACATTTCTGGAGGCAAGTCCAAAATCAAAGAGCCATTGGACAGATGCCTGGTTGGGCTCATGTTCCACAGATGGAACCTTCCTCAACTTCATCCTGACAAGAGCGCATGTTCCACAGGACCTGGCACCAAGTAAAACAAAAATGCTTCAGCAGCAATGTGGGGTGCTTGACTGTGCATCCAGCCGATAGACAAACTCCAGCAAAGGGCTAGGAGTGTGTCTGCCACATCCTATTTTCTATATGGCAGGTATCAGAAACAGTATACATTGCCAATTCCCCTTCCTCAGACAAGAGGCAGCAGAGAGAACTCAGCTGGTAAAGAGCTATACAGGCATGAAGAGCTGACTTTCATCTGCAGCACCCACAGTGGGAAGAAAAGTCAGGCACTATGGGTATTCTAACCCCAGGACTGGGGAAGTGAGGACCAGAGGCTCCATGGAACCAGCTGGCCAGCAAGCCTAGAGGCATCAGTGATCTCCAGGTTCTGTGTGAGACTCTATCTCAAATCCAAAGCAACTGAAGACATCCAGTGTACACACACACACACACACACACACACACACCCCACCCTCCCCCCCCACACCCCACCCTTCCCCACAGACACCCTACCCTCCCCCACACACACCCCACCCTCACCCACACACGCCATAGACTAACACTAAGGGGGTAGGGGCTAAACTATTCTAAAAGAAAATTCATGCATTATATAACATATCTTAAAATATAGAGTAAGACATGCTACTGTAATTCCATTATATAACATATCTTAAAATATAGAGTAAGACATACTACTGTAATTCCATTACTTGGGAATGGGGCAGGAGGATTACCAAGAGTTCATGGCTAGCCTGGGTTTTACAGTGAGACCATATCTTTGAAAAAAATACAGCTGAACAGACAGCTCAGTGGTTAAGAGCACTCACTGCTCTTCCAGAGGTCCTGAGTTCAATTCTCAGCAACTACATGATGGCTCACAACCATCTATACTGGGATTTGATATCCTTTCCTGTTGTGTCTGAAGACAGCTACAGGGCGTTCATATACAAAAAATAAATAAATGATTCTTTAAAAAATGTAAAAGATTAAAAAATATATATGCAAATGTGTGTGGGTGCTCGAATACACAGACACAGAGACACGCAGACACTGGGGGGATGGGGATGGGGATGGGGAGGGAGGGAGGGAGAGAGAGAGAGAGAGAGAGAGAGAGAGGCTTTTAACCTTTTAACTTTATATGTTTCTGTGAAGGTGAGAGACGGAACAAGGATTTGGGCTCTGTGAGCCAGAGTGTGCACTGAAGACATGGCTACATCCTACAGCCCATAATGAGCTAAAGACATAGAGGAACCTGTCCATGTTCCAATGTGACTCTCATTTACAAAAACAGACACTAGACACAGTGGCTGAGTCCATAGACATCACCAGGAATACTGAAGGTGGAGGACTCATCTTAAGTAATACAGATCTGAGCCACAGTTCTGTAGTTCAGAAAGCCAAGGGAAAACTCACCATAGCTGCCTCAGGGTTGGGGTTAGCAAAGGAACACATAGAACAATGGTCTTCTGTGTTTAAGACCATACCTCGGCTCAGTTTGAAGATTTTCCGACATCTGTGGAAAGCCATGCTTTCCTGAGTCTCAGGAAACTGCATGCATATGGGAGGCAGGAAGAGTTTGAAGATACACAGTGGTAAAAACTGAGGAAAAGTAGCCAGGGGGGATCAAAGCACTGATTCTAAACTTCCCACAAGTAACTAGGCTGGTTGACTGCTCTAGCCATACTCTTGTATTCACAGAAGCATCAAGTCGTGTCACAGAGATAAAAGTATTAACCGGAACTGGACACAAGATGGAGAGCATTCGCTGGTCTTACAGAGAACCTGAGTTCAGTTCCCAGCACTGATAAAGGACACCAACAGGCAAGTGCCAGAAGATCTAACACCCCCACCCTCTTTTCTGGTCTCCACTGGTACCTACACATACATCTTCCTCTCTCTCCCTCCCTCCCTCCTCTCTCTCACACACACATTATAAAAAATAATGTTTAAATAAATAAATAAATAAATAAATAAATAAATAAATAAAACGGACCAGTTGGCACTTGGGAAGCAGAGGCAGGCAGATCTCTGTGTTTGAGGCTAGCTTGGTCTCCAGAGGGAGTTCCAAGACAGCCAGAGCCAC
>JADRCH010000156.1:4315245-4326163 GCA_019843965.1 Rhynchomys soricoides | reverse complement strand
AGAATTTTGTGGATCATCTAGGGAATCTCTTTAACTTACAGAAAAGAAAAAAATATACCTATCGGTGGTCACTAAGCTAGGGTATCGTGGATTACATGGCAACATGACTAAAACTCTAGGTCCAGGGAGAGGGGCAGGGACACATTTCCAGCCTCAACTTCCCGGCCATAGTTTGTGTGCCTGTGCATGCGTCTATGCATATATGTTTGACCATGGACAAATCTGTCTGTGGAACTGCTACTCATTCCCAGCCTTCACCTCATGCCCTGCCTTATCAGGACAACCTGGAAGTGTTTGTAGAATAAAAGAATGGACAATCAATGAATCAAAGACACAGACACAGACGACTTCGTGGGCTAACTCGCACTTTATTCAGGAGTATTCTATGTAGAACTACTGAATTGTGTATTTAGTTCTTCAGAAACTACAAGCAACTGCTGAAGTAATCAGAGTGGCTTAAAGGAGGGGAATTACCACTCCAGGCAGCTAATTCCATGCTCAGGAATTATTCATGCATGATGAGAACCCATCTGGAACATCAATGAAGTCTTTATTCTTGAAGATTACTCACAGAGGACTTGAGCTAAGACTGCTAATATCTCTGCTTGGGCTTTCCCAGGACCTGGGAAATGGCAGCATGATTGCTCAGAGGGCTTGTGGCTGCTTTTACATCTTCTCCACCCACCACCTATCACCTTGGGATGTTGCAGTATGCAATGCAAGCTCTCAGCAGTACAGGGTGGGAAGAATGTCTTGACTATTTCTGCCTGTCGCCTTGTTTTCCCCCTCTGACCACAGGGCAGGGCAGGTGCTTTCAGGAGACACTGGCTCATAGAGAGGTCCCTACCATTACAACCTCTGAAGTACCTCTCCCTGCTAGCCAGCTGAAGGTCAAATGGGAACAGCCTGCCTTCCTCCCACAGGTGCTGGCCCCTTAAAAGGAATGCAGACTTTGAGCTCCATTGATGTTTTCAAAATACTGCTGTCTCTTTGAACTAGCATGGAATGTGTAACTTCACCCACAGACTGTGCAACTTTCCAGCCATCCGGTTTCTACAATATAACTCATTTCAACTATTAAAAAAAAAAAAAAATGCCTTTAAAGAATCCCACTATAAAGATTCAGAAAATAAGCTGTCTTCATCTTTTGCTTAGAAACGCCATAGATAATTATGTCCATATGTACGTGTCCATGCAGATAGATTTTTAGTTTTTCAAAAATGACAACCTTCATTAAAAGGGTCAGGTTATTCAGCAGTCCTCTCTCTTCAACCCTTCTGAGATTCCAGAAGCTGACCCTTACAAGGCCAGATGTAAATCAGGGTAGAAGGCTCCATGTCCCAGTTACTCAGTCCTTTAAATGAAAACACGGTTTAGTTGCAAAAATGATCAAAATGTTGTCCATTACTTCACAGCCATGTGAAATAAAATGAAGCTAATAATTACAGAAAAAGTAAAATACTTTAAATATATAAAGTTTGGAAGTAAATAGTTTAGATGACACATTCTTGGTTCTTTGTGGTTGGCTGACACAGCGTTCTTGGAATTATTATTAAGAGTAAGCTCACAAGAATGTTGAGATGTTGCAAAGGAACATAAATATAAATACTTTTCATTTAATTCAGATATGCATGATTTTACAGGGTGAAATCCAGATATATATACACATATACACTGAGACACACCTACTAACACACATACGCACAAACATACACACATAGATATACATACAGACATACATATAAATATAAAAACATACCTATAAACATATAGACACAGAGAGAGAGACACAGGCACAGACACCTACATATAGAAATACACACAGAGCCAAACAGAGACACAAAGAGACTCAAGCACAGACACACTTACCAAGACACACACAGAGAGACGAAATGTATACAGAAAGACACAGATAGACACACAGACACAGAGACACAGACACACACACACACACACAAAACCTTTCTTCACAGAGCTGAAATGTCAAACTCAAAATAAATTCAAAACATTTACAAAATAAATTTAGACATCTGAAGGGGATTTCCCACAATTAAGTTTGCTGTACTATCAACAAAATCGGTTTATTTTAAGACGAGCTGGCCGGTATATAAATTCCCCTTTGCCTTTGAAATGCTTTTACCAGATAAGATAGCTTTTGTTTAATCTACTATTTTCAGAGCTTGCTCTGGGGTCTGAACGCACCCAGTGGAGTGACTTGAGATTTCCTACGCTGCTTTCCAATGTGCTTCTTCTGTCTGTTTGTATTTAGTAATTTCCTGTCAAACAACCTCACATAATTAACTTTCCTTGCTCCAACCCCCTTTTTTTTTTCCTCTTCCTACTTCCTGAGGATGGTAATAAAATGCTGATTACAGGAGACTGTTATTTGCTCCCCTCCAGGCCCCCTCTGACTCCCTTTGTGGGAACACTGTCTCAGGTTGCAGGGAGATTCTCATCAGGGAAAGACCTGGACCTGGAAAAGTCAGCAAAGACTCTGTGGCCATTTTGTGATCAGCTGCCTATACTGTATAGCCCTCCCTCTCAGGGATGGAAGACTGCAATGTCTCCAGTAAGTTGCTCTTGCTTCAGAAAGAGGAAAGAAAGAAATCAGGCATCCTAGCCAGTCTCTATATCAAGCCACTATAATGATGCCATCCAAAGGGTCCTCACTGCCACAAGTGGCCATTCAGCTGCTCCTAGGGCCACTAAGGAAGTCAATTTGCACCTTGATTTGTCTTTAACTAGTTTACAGGAGTTTCACAGGGCTAGTGGGCATCTGACTGGACAGCACAGCTTGACAACCATCTTCCAGTTTACAGGACATAAAAAGAATAAAAGAACAAGATGTCATTAGCAAACCTTAAAAAAAGGGAGAAATTCATAGCAGGCTTTCTTCAACAGAAGAACTAAAAGAGGAAAGAGGCGAAAGGTGGGGCCTGTGGATTAATCAAAGTCTTAAAAGACATATTAACTAGCTGCAAGGAGGTGTAAGTTTCATCTGTATGAAAAGAAAGATGTAAAGAAAATTTTCTGCTGAGTCAGACATTTGAGAACTATGTATCTGTGCTACAATTAAGGAACTGCAGCTAACTGCTACAAATATAATGTCATTTTTGAGTTTCTAAAAGCAGACTTTATATTGTTTTGTTTGTTTTGTTTTTGGGGGGTTTTTTTTGGTTTTTTGTTTGTTTGCTTTTTGTTTTTTGTTTTTCGAGACAGGGTTTCTCTGTGTAGCCCTGGCTGTCCTGAAACTCACTCTGTAGATCAGGTTGGCCTCAAACTCAGAAATCCACCTGCCTCTGCCTCCCAAGTGCTGGGATTAAAGGCATATGCCACCACTGCCCAGCAGACTTTATATTCTTAAGATAAGCTGGATAATATTTCAGGATGAGTGTCATAATATCTGGGACTGACTTGTAAACCAGCCATTTGAAAAAGGGGAGCATGTTTGGATACATATGAAACTAAATGGTCCATTCATGGGTCTAGGCTGAATGGCAAACACATGAATATTCCCTCTATTAGTATGTGATTCAGTATACATGTCGTTTGAAGTTTATATTCTTATTGAGAGGCTTGTTTGAAGAACATTTCCTTAAATCATAATACAAATCTATAAATATATGTGCAGTGGTTACACTGCATTTAATTTTTAGATTAATTCAAATTTTAACACTGTTTACAGATGCAAAATTTACCAGTGGGGAAATATACACACAGTATACTCTACAATGGCGCACTGTATAGTTGTTCAAGAGAACCAATTATAGGCTGGAGAAATAGCTCAGTGGTTAGGAGCAATTCCTGCTTTTTCGTAGAATTGGGGTTCAGTTCCGAGTCTTGTGTGGATGATCTCAATCTCTTATAATTCAAGTTTCAGGGGATTCAACCCCCTTTTCTGACTTCCATGGGCTCCTGCACACATGTGGGTCAAATAAACTTACAAAGAACAACACACATGCACAAGAAAGAAAGAAAGAAAGAAAGAAAGAAAGAAAGAAAGAAAGGGAAAGAGGGGGAGGAGGGAGGAAAAAATATATCTTTAAAAATCAATGAATTACACCTACAAATGTGCTACATTTACTACTAAATGAGTATAAAGATTAAGTAGAGATTTGTACTGTACAAACATATTACAATGTATCAGAATGCATAATTTAGCAGATACAGCTCTGTGAACTTTGAGGACATCATACTAAAAGTTCTATCCAATGACATAAAGTCATAAATAGGAACAGTAATAATAGTAAAAACAATGATCAAGAGTTAGAAATGAAATTGTCTAAACTATTGGCATCAGTGTAAATTGTTTACACAATAAATCCACATAAACTAAAATTTAATAAAATTAACTATAAGTTAATTAGGTACTCGAGTATATTAAAACTTTAAAATCATTGAATTTTTTACAAAATCACTCAGAACATACGGTAAAAGGGCTAAGTATGGCAGGTCATGCCAATCATCCTCATACTGGGGAGGCTGAGGCAGAAGGACAGCCATGAATTTCAGGCCAGTCTGAAGTACATAAGTTCCAAGTCCATCTGGTCTGCACTGTGAATCTTGTTTGACTCAAATAATAAAGAAACGTAGTGGGGAAAAATTAACCACAGACACAGTAAAAAGTTTTAGAAATTCAACAAAATAAAATTATCAAATGACGGTTAAAAAATGAAGGGAAATAATATGTAGATCCTTGTGATTAGAAATGGACAGAGTCAAGAGAAAAATAATATCAATGCCACTCGAAGTACCTAAAAGTAAATTCCATGCTAATAGAACAATGACAGGTTAAGTTACGCATAATAGCACACATGTTTATAATCCCAACCCTTGGGAGACAGAGGTAAAAGTTTCAGAAGTTCAAGGCCAGGCTCAACTACAAACTGAGTTCAAGGCCAGCCTATCAGCCTATCTAATATCTAATATAGATAGATCTTACATATATATAAAATTTAGAAAATACAATAAGCCAATTTTAAGATGGGTATACTCTGCCAGGCATGGTGGCTCACACCTTCAATCCCAGTACTCAAGAGGCAGAGAGGCAGGCAGATCTCTGTGAGCTGGAGGCCAGCCTGGTTTACAAATTGAGTTCAAAGCCAGTGCTGTTACACAGAAAAACCCTATCCCAACAAAACAAAAAACAACAAAATATAGTAAAAAACACAAGAACAACTAAGAATGCTTTGAACAACAGCCTTCTGGGAAGGCTATGACAAGGAAGGAGATGTCTGTGTAAAGTCTGTCTGCGACACAGAATCAGGCTTGAGCACTTAGTTGGAGAAATACTCCTCTCAAGGGAGTAAACACAGAAAGAGTATGTGTTTGAAGCCGAGCTAGACTATAAAATAACTGAAAATGTATGAAAATGAAGGGTATCTATTGAAGCTTGCCTCGGGCTGACTTAATGAGTCAGTGGGTCAAACATTCTTGCCACTCAACTCTGACCACCTGAGTTCATCCCCAGAACACATGTACAGAAAAGTGGGTGCCACTGGTCCACTCTTCAATCCTAGTCCCAGAACCCCTACAGCAAAAAAGGAAACAGAGATTGGAGGATTGTTCCACACAGATACAGAAACAATAGAGACCCTTCCTCAAAAAAACAGAATGGAAGGAGAAAATTGAATCTTGAATAGTTGTCCTCTGAGGACCCAAATCTGGAAGAGACTTGATGTGCTGGGGAAGGGGGTAGGAAAGAAACATTCTCAGAAGACAAGGGGAGGGGCAGTGGGAGGGGAGGGACTCTGTGAGGGAAGGCCCTGGAGGGTGAGCAGGGTTTGAAATGTAAATAAATTTTATAAATATATATTTTTATATATATATATATATATATATATATATATATATATATATATATATATATATGACCTCCACAAGCACATCATGGTACACACTCACCCAAAGACAGACAGCATTAAAAACAAAACAAGAATCTGCTGCCTCACAGCATCTAATGTAGAGTGATTGAGAACACAGTATGAACACACATACTCAGGTGTGAGAATATACAGAAACCACAGAACCATGTGGGAATGTTCAACAGGAGCAATGAATTTCCTGGCTTTCAGAAGACACTGTCAGCCGCAGGTACCACCTACACACAGCTCTGAAGGAGTGGATGCTGATAGTGAACTGGGCTGCCTGACATAAAAACAACCATGAAGTCCAAAGGAGGTAGACCCGGGAGCAGCAATGAGCCTGTGCAAGTGAGGAGTGAACAAAGACAAGGTGTGGAAATGGAATTAGATCTGAATTCAGATCTGGTCAAGAGGCATCTGCTCACTTCCTTCTCTCCATCTTAGACACTGGGCTAAAACACAGACTAGTGGTTCTGACTACAGAACCAGGAGGGCTACCTAATTCCACACTCATGAGATACACAATGATGTGGCATTGTTGGCATCTAGAGCCCTGAACTAAAATCCAAATGCATGGGTAAGGATTGTATCACTGTAACAAAAAAACTCAGGCCAAGTACATCTGGGCTCTGAACTTACCATGATCTCAAATATGTTTCTTAGCATATTTGTGCCTTGGCATCCCCCAGGAGTAAAATGTGATGATAGTAGCACCTCCCTCCCAGGACTAATGTGAACATTTAAAATTTTAATATGTGGAAAGCACTTCTAAAAGTGCTCAGAAAGGCCAGCACACTCAACACACTGGGGCTCTTATTATTACCGCTTTCTTACTGAATACCTCTGGGCCCAAGTCCTCGAAATCCCTGAGCCTCTGCTTCCTTCTTTCAAAACCATAATATTCCTGTCTGCATAACACGCTGGATGGTTTGTGGAAGAAAATAAAAGGGAAACTGGCCTCATAACTTGCCGCTGTTGTAGCTGGAGCAGTTATAGAACTGAGTTCCACTGTATTTCACAGAATTGTGAGCTCTTTTCTTGTGGAAATTGATATTTTTTATCTCCCTAGGCTGCTGAGAACCTCACACAGCAATTGTTAGCACAAAATTAGCCACTCTCGCTTCATACAAAGTAATTAAAGGACTGGACTTTGGAAATCTAGCACATGAATCAGCTGGGTACAGTAGATGGATACCCAACCATTAGAGATGTCTAAACAATTTAGTTAAGCTTTAGCAAAAACATGAGCTCACTTGGGCCAAGCTGTGCAGAGAGGAAAGCCCTCAATCCTTCAGAGCAATGTGTCTTTCATCTTCTTTTCCATCGTGATTTTTTAAATTTAGCAAATCTCAGTCAATTCTTTATTCTTTCCTGAAAGTTCATCTTGGGACAGGAGGAAATACGATGCACCAATGCTCAGTGGTGAAGGAGGCTAGCTGGAAGGTTTCAAAAGCAAAATTACGGGATACACATATATGGAAGGAAAATGGATGGTTTTAAGGTCGGTTTCCTGAAATAAAACCTCCTCAGCCTCTTGTCCACTTTCAAAGCTGTCTAGTGGTTGGTTTTAAAGGGCTACATTGTGCATTGGAAAGATCTGCTCCTTTTTTTTCATTTGGGATTTGAAACAGGGTCTTATTTTGTAGCTCATTCTGGCCTGGAACTCTAGGCAATCCTCCTGTCTCAGGTTCCTGAGTATGGATATTGCAGATATGTGCAACCACACCCACCTCAAATCCAACCTTAGGAGCCCCACGACCTTCCCCAGACCTCTTTCACATTAAGGAATTATATGCTCGCTCTACTGTCATAGTTGGGGTTTCTATTGTTACAAAAAAAACCATCATGAGCAGAAAGCAAATTGAGAACAAAAGGGTTTATTTGGCTTTCACTTCCACCTTGCTGTTCATCACTAAAGGAAATCAGGACAGGAACTCAAACAAAGCAGGATCCTGGAGGCAACCACTGGTGCAGAGGCCATTGGAGAGGTGCTGTTTACTGACTTCCTTCCCCAGGCTTGCTCAGCCTGCTTTCTTACAGATCCCAGGACCACCAGCCCAGCAATGGCCCACCCACAATGGGCTGGGCCCTCCCCCCTTGATCACTAATTGAGAAAATGCCTTCCACCTGGATCTCATGAAGCATTTCCTCAACTGAAGCTCTTTCCTCTCTGATGACTGAAGCTGTATCAAGTTGACGGAGAACAAGCCAGTATACCTACCAAACCTCTGGTAAAAAGAAGAAACAACATATTGACTTAACTGATCTATCCACATTCAGGCAGTGCTGGTCAAGTCGTAGAAGGAAGAAGAACTAAGCAAGAGCTGAGAGTAAGGGCTGAAAAATCACTTCTGAGTTTTGTGTTTTTGGTTTTTTTTTAAATTGCTTTTTGAATGATGAGAAGCTAATCACATCACATGAGCTTTGGAGTGATGCTCTAGAATCTAGCCATGTGGGTCACTTCTTGATATATGGAGCCATGATTTGAATGTCAAATTCACTGAAAGTCATGTAAAAATGGTACTACTGTGTGGTTTTGGTCTATAGGTATAAACTGACATCCCCACTAAAATCTTACATTAAAAGACAGGCACAGGCACTCAGAGCATATACTTGGCCTGTGATGCCCTAGCACAGTGGTTCTCAACCTTCCTAATGCTGTAACCTTTTAATACAGTGCCTCATGTTGTGTTGACCCCCAATCAAAAAATGATCTCCATTGCTACTTCATAACTGTAATTTTGCTGCTGTTATGAATCATAATGTAAATATCTGTGATTTCTGATGATTTTAGGCAACCCTGTGAAAGGGTTCTTCAACCCCAAAGGGATCCTGATTGACAGGATGAGAAACACTGCCTTAGCAGGAGTGTCCAAGCTGCAGCCTACAGGCCACATGTGCTCAAAAACACCTCTGAATGCAGCTCAACACAAACATGTCAACTGACATAAAATTATAATTTTACTCCTTAAAAAAAAAAAAAGTAGTTCAATGACATGGTTCTCAAATACCAACTTTTAGACAGCAATGCTGTGTCACACTGTAAAGGATGCTGGACACCCTTGCAAAGGCAATTAAGAAAGAATGCTGAGACACTACATACAACAAAACCTTGGTTCTATATTTTTATCCATCTATAAAGAAAATCGTTACTTCCCAGCACACATGAAGCCAATTCCAGGCTGACAGAAAGTCTAATTGTGATAAAACTAAAAAGCTTCCAGAAAAATAACATAGGAGACAAACTCTATCATTTAGAAATTTAAAAAAAAAAAATCATACAGAGAATACAAATGACAGGCTGTGACAGAAAAGGTTGATGAATCTGACTAGGGAATACTGAAACCTGATCATCAAAAGGAGCTGCTACAGGACAAAACGATGAGGCAGGGAGTGGGTGAAGGGAAGCCACACAGCACAGATCTGCCACTTCTAGAACAACACAAAACTCTTAGAAGTAAGAAAGAAAAAGAAAACTTGAAAATGTTCATTCAAACAGGAGGTGGAAATATCTGTGGAGCAGAAGAAACACAAGGGTGTGCCTTGGAATGTCCCCACAGGTTCCTGTGTTTAACGCTAGGTCTGCAGCTATGGCCCTGCATTAAGAGGGTTATAGAGTATAGATGCTTTATGAGCTGACTTAACTGGTCACTGGGGGTGGTTGGGCCTTGAAAGTTTATTAAATAAGATCTCTTTTCTTTCTTTTTTCTGTAAATGTGTGTGTTTGTGTGTGTGTGTGTGTGTGTGTGTGTGTGTGTGTGTGTGTGTCACAGGGCAATCCTGGCTGCCATTCCTCGGGTGCAGCTCACTGTTTTGGAGATAGAGCCTCTCATTGGCTTGGGACTCACCAAACAGGCTAGGGTGGTTGGCCATCAAGGTCCAGGCATCCTCCTATCTCTACTTCTCCTGGACTGGGATTACAATCACCAGACCCGGCTTTTTAGAAAAAAACATCGGGTCTTTGGATTAAACTCAGGTCTTACCTACCAACCCCATCTCCCCAGCCAAGGAATATAGTTTTAAATTTCCCTAGCTCAAGAAATAGAGAGGAAAAGAATCCACATTCTTCAGCTGGTGACACTGGAACTGAGCAGAGGTAAATAAAACCATTTGAAGGGGGTAGGGCCTGGTATTTAGGTTAGCATTAACATGAAAAGAACACTATGCAAACACAAGAGCTGTGCCACAGTCTACTGACTAAAAATGAATATGAAACTTATTTCCATTTCATGCAGCCGAGAATCTTGTTTACCAGACACATGATACAATTAAAGCCAAATGAAGAGATGGCCCTGAGCTAGGCATTTATAATAAGAACCAGGACCCTTCTTTTTTTTCTACCCTCTAACGAGTCAAGGGCTTGAAACCTGGAACCTATGCATATCAGATGCCTTGGCCAACAGGATTCTAAGTGAAGGTTCTCTCAAAGAGAGGTGCTTATATGAGACTGAAAGATGGTGTGAGACATGTGCGTTTGACTTGGGCAGCTACTGCAGTCTTAACTCATGGACATCTCCAGCAGAACAAAGAACTGAAACCTCCTGTAGCTGCTGATGGGCCAATGCTGGGCATAGGAGCATGCATTCTGCCACTGGCAATCTGAGCACCATCTGGGTGACACCTCTGCCTCTGCCATTCATCTGCGCCTCCTGTCTTTTTAAAAGTTGTAACCCAGTTCCCTGCATTCCACCCCTTTTTGTTGGACATACATAAAAAGGATCAGATCTCTTGAATGACCCATGACTCAAGACACAGGCACACATTCCCTTTGAAAAACAGATAAAATATTCTGAGTTTTTTAAATCCTGAACATCTATGATGGGATTTCTCTCTCTTAATTGCCTAGAATGTATAACACAGGAACAGAAGAAGTAAAATGTCTGTCTCATAAATAAAGTGCACACATCCTTGGATTGGCCCTGGCAATAGAAATGGCAGAATAAGGATGGAGTGATGGTCCCTGAGTAGAAGACAACTTTATAACATCTGGAGAATTGCCCTGAGGTAAGTCTGCCTGAACTGTCACTGTGTATGTGTGACATATGTCATGTGCC